>VWZT01013521.1:0-12453 GCA_013397055.1 Pachycephala philippinensis | reverse complement strand
GAGAGACTCCACAAGCAAGGCCATTTCAATTACGGTCCCAGGGACCAACCTCGGCTTTGTGTCCAGGGATTTCCCATAGCCCAAAGGGTGATGCAAGCTCTGTTTTCTCCTACAGCTGTGGACCCCAGCATAGCTCACTCTGCCCGGGACCGTAAGTAGAGTTCTTCTTCCATCTCAGTGGCCTCTTTAGGGTGGTGTTTCTCTTGTAGGATGGGGAAGGGTCTGGAGAGAGGTGCTCTGCATGCAAGGCAGACTCCAGTGTTCTCCTTGGAGCTGGTTTGGGGTTGGACAGATTGTGGCACAGGCCTTGCTGTTATCCAGGAAGAGCCATCTGCCCTGGGATAGCCTTCAGGAATTATTCTCTGCATCCCAGGGAAAGGCAGGGCAAGGCTTGTTTGCTTTGTTAACTGTTCCCTGCTCTCTGGGCAGACAGCTGCATGTTCTCCCTCCACGCCAAGGAAGGGGAGGTCACCAGTTTCACCACGCCGGGCTTCCCCAACAGCCCATACCCCAACAATGCCCTCTGCTACTGGGCATTGAGGGCAAATGCCAACTCCAGCATCAGCCTCACCTTCAAGACCCTGGAGCTGGAGCCATGCAGAGATGACAGTGACTACATCAAGGTGTACGACTCTCTCAGCCCCGTGGAGCCCCACGCCTTGGTTAGGTGGGTGTTCCTGTGCAGCACTGAGTCGAGGGTGATCCTGAGATGTCCTGCTCCTGTCCCTGCTCAGAGCTGAGCTGTGCTGCTTCAGGCTCCTTGTGCAGCAGTGCCTCATGGATTCTGTCCCTTGCTTCCTAGGCTTTGTGGGAATTATGCCCCGTCCTACAACCTGACCTTCCTGTCCTCCCAGAATGTCATGCTAGTCACATTGGTTACCAACAAGGAGGGGCGATTCCCTGACATTAAGGCTGAGTTCTTCCAGCTCCCGAAGATGAAAGGTGAGCAGAGGCCTTGGCCTGTTTCCCCACCTCTCCCTGCCATGGGCAGCTGAACAGGGAGCTGGCTGTGGCTGAGGTCAGTTTGTCAGGGATCTTTCCAGGGCTGGAGTACCTGAAAGCAGGTCACCTCTTGGCGCTTGCCTTGCCTATGGTGTTCTTGGCTGCTGTAATGATGTCCCCTGAGGAGGCCAAAATAAGAATTATGTTGGATTAGATATGCAGATTGATGTGTACAGGAAGAACCTAATTGATCTCCTGGGTTCTCTCAAGCCTTGGAGCAGAGCTGCTCTCTCCAGAGAGTGACTTAGCCTTGTTAGAGACTGTTGCCTCTGCCTCCCTTCCTGCCTCAGATGACAGCCAGCTGAAGCTTGGAAAAAAACACATCTAAATCTCTAACCCATTATTACCTTCCTGCTTCTGTTTAGCCTGCGGTGGCACCCTGAAGGGACACAGTGGCACCTTCACAACTCCCTATTATCCGGCACACTACCCCCCAGACACGGACTGTGTCTGGAACATTGAGGTGAGATGGGCCTTCTCTTTCCTTTAATAAGTCTGTCAATGACCCTGGTCATGCAGGGAGCTCGCAGCAGCTGAGGCCCAGAGGCTCCGAGTCTGGCATGACTGAGGGAGCCTTTAGGAGCTGGGGGCAAAGGCAGAAGAGGTTGCGAGGGGCCTGAACCCCACAGGAGCCCATGAAAAATCCTGTAACTTCACACAAGAAGGATGAGAGTGTGGGCTTTGGGACAGGCCCGTTACTGGCTGGTGACCAGAGGTCTGGCTTCTACCCCTCTGTGTGCCTGTTCCACTGGGGATTCTGGAGCCAGGGTGACTCAGTGACTTTTATGAAGCTGTTTCTTTTCCTGCTGGAAAACTGACCTCTCCTTTTCAGTTATCTTCTGTCCTGCCCCCAAGCACAGTCCTCTTCCTGTGAAACTGTTCCCTTTTCCTTGCTCCAGAAAACAACATCCCACTGACTCTGCTTCCTTTCACAGGTTCCCTCTATAAAAAATGTGAAGGTGCGTTTCAACATGTTCTTTGTGCTGGAGCCCGGGATCCCAGTCAGCTCCTGCACCAAGGACTATGTGCAGATCAACGACACGAGGTGGGGGTCGGGTGGCTGAACCCATGGATGGGCTTTGTTTAGTTACACAGAACCTTGTGCTTTCCTTAATCTGCTGTGGGAACAAGTGTGCTGGTGCTGTCAGGCCTGGGAGGAGGCAGGAGGGTTTCCAGGACTGCCCCATGGTGAGAGGGGAGCCTGACACTTGGTTCTGGGGATAAGACCCTGGGTTTGTGGTGTTCTGCAGCTGAACCCCCGCCCCCAAATACTGTGGAGCATCACAGCACACAGCTCATGTGTGGGAAGGCAGGAACGTCTGCGGTGGGTTTGCTCGAATGAGCAGATCTCCATTCTCAGGGCACTCACATCCTGTGATGCATTTCCTGATGCATTCCCCAGCCTGATATGAGCTGGGCCAGACAGAAACCTTGGTACCTCACAGGCAAGTGATTAATCTTGTTTCACAATGTTTTGGGCAGGGGAGCTGACCCTGCCTCCAAGAGAGGGTTTCAAAGTCAGCACCTGCTTTTGCAGCCCTGAGTTCCTGCAGTGCTGTTCATGATCATGTACATGATCCCACCTGCCATGGTGAGATGGGATCCTGCATGAGTCCAGTGTATCCGAGATCAGACACATCATGGGGCAAGCAGGGATGTGGAAGAACTTGATCCCAGTCATTCCTAAGGTCACAAGTTGGTGTTTGCAACTGGCCCAGACCTTCTGCCAGTGGCAGCAGAATTTGGACCCTGAGGCCCAGCAGCCTGTGCTGGGATCAGACCTGCTTCCTGCTCTCCTGCCCCCTCAGCTCCTGGGGTGTGGAGGGAGGTCAGGGATGGAAGGAGGCTTTCTTGGTGCTGACCTACAGCCCTCCAACTCCCCTTTGCTCTCTCCCTGCAGGTACTGTGGGGAGCGCTCCCAGTTTGTGGTGGCCAGTACCACCAACAAAATCGAGGTCCGGTTCCACTCGGACCAGTCCTACACAGACACGGGCTTCTCTGCAGAGTTCCTGTCCTACGATTCTAGTGACCGTGAGTTGAAACCCTGGGGCTGAGGTGGGGAAACTGATTTCCCTGAGATCTGGAGCTGTCCTTCCTCTGTGCTTACACTGCCCTGTAAACCGAGAAGTGGCCTTTTCCAGGGGGATAGCAGCATGTCTTGCTTTCCTGCAAACCTCCTGGTCTTCCTGCTGTGTTCTGCTGTAAGCAGGCATAGGGAACTCTGCAGAAGGGATGTTGAGGGGACACCAAGAGGGCTCATGTGTGGTTTTGTCCCTTTCCCTCTCTCAGCCTGCCCTGGCAAGTTCACTTGCAATACCGGCCGCTGCATCGACAGGAGCATGCGCTGCGACGGGTGGCTGGACTGCGTGGATGGCAGTGATGAGAGGTCCTGCAGTAAGTCCAGCCTTGGTTTCCCTTTGGCACAGCATGGGAAAGGCCATGTTGCCCCCGGGGTGGCTAGGCTTGTTCTGGGTGATGTGACTGAGTGCTGTCTGGAACCAGCGCTGCCACCTTCCTCCAGGCTGGAGTGAGACTTGGTGTGCAATCAATTTGGGATCCCTTCTCAGCATAGGAGCTGTGGGTTCCTGCTAATCCAGCCCTCTCCCAGTGACATTGCCCTCCCTTTCCAGTTCCTCCCAGCTGTGAATGTATTTTTCTGTGTAATCCTGCTGGTTGTGGGTTTGGCTGAGGTGGGTGGTGTGGAGGGACACATTTCTTTACCCAACTGGGCAGGCCTTGCAGAGCTCATCTGGAAAACCTGTGGGACACACAGGAGTTGTTTCTTTGTGCAACAGGTTTTCCTCTTGGATTAGCAGAGCTGTCCTATAGTTAATGTTACTGTCCAGGGTCCGCAGTTTATTAGAGAGGATGGGATCCCCTGGTTTGGGATCTTGTTCCCGGGGGAGGGGCAGTTTTCTGGGGAAGAGTGTGCTGCTGGCCTGTGATGCTGGTTTCTCAAGTGCTTTCCTACTGCTTGCAGTAATTGCTTTGCTTCAGTATTGCCTCTGGCTGTCCTGTTGTTGTGATGTCAGCTTCAGCCTCCGGTGCCTCAGACACGACAGCTCCAAATGGCTTTGTTCTCCAGAAAAGTGGAAATACTGTCTATGTACTGAGTGTGTCGTGTATTTATGTATACATGCACAGTCCCAAGCTGATTGCTGGGGTTCCCAAGGGCTTGCACACCCACTGGGAGAGCTGCCATGGTGGATGGGTTGCTGGTGACTCCACAGGTGCCTTTGCAGGCCTCTCCCCTAATTTCTAGCATTGGAACAGCCTGCCCAGGGGAGTCACCATCTCTGGAGGTGTCCAGGGAATGACTGGACATGGCACACAGTGCTCTGGTCTGGTTGACAAGGTGGTGATTGGTCTCAGGTTGGACTCGATGGTCTTGGAGGTCTTTTCCAACCTAAATGATCCTGTGATTCTTACTCCGCTCTTCCAGCCTGTACCGAGCAGCAGTTCAGGTGCCAGAATGGCTGGTGCAAGCCCAAGTTCTGGCTCTGTGACAACGTGAATGACTGCGGTGACAACAGCGATGAGCTGCAGTGCAGTGAGTGACTCACCCCGCAGGCACAAAGGGCGGAGGGCTCGAGCACGGTGCGGGGGGGCAGTGGAGCCTCGTGGGATGGAGGGAAGCAAGTGCCGTGCTGGAAATGAACAGGCAAAAAAACCCAGGCATGGCAAAGGCTCACCTGGTGCAGCTTTCTTGAGCCCCGAATGAGAGCTCAGAGGAAAGAAGGATGAGCAGAGATGTAGGAAAAGAAAGGGCTGAATAACTGAGTGGTGGTGTGCAGTTTGGAGAAGAGATTTGAGACACAGGATGTTGGGGCTGCAGAGACTTTACTTGGGGAGGGGAGCTGGGCACAGCCAGGTGCTGAGGTGCTGCAGGATTCATGCCCAGCCCTCAGGAGCTGCTCTCTGTCCCCAGGCTGTGCAGCGGACAGCTTCAAGTGCGACAACGGGAAGTGTGTCCCCAGCACACAGAAATGTGACGGCAAGGACGACTGTGGGGATGGGAGTGACGAGGGTGGCTGCAGCACAGGTGAGAGTGGGCTGCAGGGTGACTGCCATCAAACACAGCCTCTGATGGATTTCCCTGGGGCTGGGCACCCTCATGTGTGTGTTTGCATGGGGTGGCAATGCCCTGGGGGTGGGTGGAAGAGATGAAGGTCATGTGAGCTCCCCAGAATCGGGGGTAACCCCTCTGCCTCCATCCTGCTTGCAGCGGGCCAGACCACAGTCCCCTGCAAGGAGTACACGTACAAGTGCCGCAGTGGACACTGCATCAGCAAACAGAACCCTGAGTGCGACGGGGAGCAGGACTGCGAGGACCACTCTGACGAGGACAACTGCAGTGAGTGCCTGAGGAATAGGGGGGACATGGGATTCTGGGCTGGGTCTCTCAGAGAAACACCCCAGTGTGGCAGAGAGAGCCCCTGGGTGTTTCTGTGCAGGAGCTCGATCTGAAAATATCCAAGCCATGTTCTTTAGCAGCCTGTGGAGTGTCTGTGTTGTTCAGGAGGACTTAGATGGGTAATACAGGGGTTTATCTCCCCTTTACAGAGTTGGCCAGTAAATGTTGTAGCTAATTTAGCATCTGTGCAGAGAGCATCAGCCCTTCCTGACACGGGTAACGGGGCACTTGTGCTGAGAGATGTCCCAGAGGAACAGAGGGGAGGGGTGGGATGGGAACAGGAGAAACCAAGCGCCCCTTCTCCTTCTCTGCCTTAGACTGTGGGCTCCGCTCCTACGTCAGGAAGTCGCGGATTGTCGGTGGGCAGAACTCAGACGTGGGAGAGTGGCCGTGGCAAGTCAGCCTGCACGTCAAGGGCCAGGGCCACATCTGTGGGGCCTCGCTGGTCTCGGCGAGGTGGCTGGTGTCGGCGGCACACTGCTTCCTGCCACTGCAAGGCATCAGGTACTGGTCTCATGTCCCTGTGCTTCCAGGCATTTCACAGAATCACAGAATAAGCTGAGTTGGAAGCAACCCTCAAGGATCATCAAATCCAGCTCTTGGCCCTGCACAGCACCATCCCCAAGAGTCACACCATGTGCCGGAGAGTATTGTCCAAATGCTTCTTGAGCTTGGTCAGGCTTGGTGCTGTGACCACTGCCATGGGCAGTCTGTTCCAGTACCTGACCACCCTCTGGGGAAAAGAGCTTTTTCCTGATATCCAACTTAAACCTCCCCTGACACAACTTCAGGCTATTCCTTCTGGTGCTGTCACTGGGCACCACAAAACAGATATCAGTCTGCCCCTCCTCTCTCCCTCACAAGGAGGTTGTAACTGCAATGAGGGCTCCCCTCAGTCTCCTCCAAGCTGAACAGGCCAAGTGCCCTCAGCTGCTCCTTATTTGTCTTCCCCTCAAGGCCCTTCACCATCTTCAATGCCTTCCTTTGGGAGCTCTCTAATGGTTTCATATTATTCTTATATTGTGGCAACCAAAACCGCACGAAATATTCCAACACCAACGCTGAGAGGCATTCCTCAAGGAAACTGTTTAAGGTAGTGAGCGGTGCTGTCTCTGAGATGGGGTCTCACCCTGTGTTTCATGCCCCTCGTGCAGGTACTCGGACCCCAGCCTGTGGACAGCCTACCTGGGGCTGACCGACCAAGGTGACCGCAGCGGCCCCAATGTGCAAACCCGCAAAATCAAGCGCATCATCTCCCACCCCTTCTTCAATGACTACACCTATGACTATGATATCGCTGTGCTGGAGCTGCAGAGCCCCGTCACCATCACGGCTGTCGTCCAGCCCATCTGCCTGCCCGATGCCACCCACAACTTCCCTGTGGGCAAGGACCTGTGGGTGACCGGATGGGGAGCGACTGCGGAAGGAGGTGAGTGCTGGCATGTGATTTGGGGCTGCATTGATGTATTTTACACAGGTTGCCCAGAGAAGCTGTGGCTGCCACATCCCTGGAAGCATTCCAGGCCATATTGGACAGGGCTTGGAGCAACCTGGTCTCGTGGAAAGTGTCCCTACCCATGGCAGGGGGTGGAACAAGACGGGCTTTAGTTCTCTTCAAATCCAAACCATTCTGGAATTCTACAAGTCTATTATTTCTGTGTTTCTTGAGGGGAAAAACGGGGGGCTACTTAAAAATACGTATTTTTACTTAAGCTGCTCCTCCATCTTGGCAGGCACGGGAGCCTCCATCCTGCAGAAGGCAGAGATCCGGCTCATCAACCAGACTGTGTGTAACCAGCTCCTGACGGACCAGCTGACGCCGCGCATGATGTGCGTGGGGATCCTGACCGGCGGCGTGGACGCCTGCCAGGTAAGGCAGCACCTGGGTTTAGTGCTGGGTATTAGACAGGGAGATGGGCCTTTGCTCAGCCCTGCTCATTCTGGCACTTCCACTTATATTTACATTTTTGACATAAAACAAATCTATGGGAATCCTCCTGGATTCAGACAATGGGCAGGTTACAATGGGCACCAGCAGCAAGTTGTGTCGATGCATGACTTAGACTCAAAAACTACAGCCCAAAACCACAGGACTTATATGCCATCTCACCACATAAGACATACAACCCCACTCCAGCTTCTGGCTGTTATTCAGAGCCTTAGTTAGCAAGCCAGGCTGCTTGACTGGTATTTTATAGCTCTTTGTTCTGGCACTGTGGCTCTTATTGCCATACTTAAATATTTGTTTCAGGGAATGGCCAAAAAATTGTAATGACAGCAGACTTAGAACAGTTTCTGAGATGGGGATTTACTGATTGATTATTTCTTGCTCAGTTTTTGTGATTGACTTTAACACTGTGCATGAAGGTGATGTATGGGGTTGGTGCTTATGCTTCTGTGTGGTTCTGTGCAGGGGGACTCTGGGGGGCCCCTGGTCAGTGTGGAGCCCAGCAGCCGGATGTTCCTGGCCGGCGTGGTGAGCTGGGGCGATGGCTGCGCCCAGAGGAACAAACCTGGGGTGTACAGCCGACTCACAAGCCTGCGAGACTGGATCCAGGAGCACACTGGCCTCTAGGGATGGATCCCTGCCTGGACACCTCTTGGACAGCGCTGGCTGGAGACACTTGGCAGTGCCAGCCATGCACAGCCTCTACTGTGAACTTCAACCCTCCCTCTACCTCGCTGCGAGCGCCTGGGACTCCACGTGCAGCCAGAGCTGATGGTTTGGTTTAGCCCTTAGTCTTAGAAACCCGTGTTTGGAGAAGTTTCCTGTGGTGGGTAAGCTAGTGCAGCTCCCATGAACGACTTGAATGAGCCATCATTCAAGATTACATATAGTAATAAACTTTAAAAAAAATCAAATCAAAAAAAAAAGACAAACACTTTGTGTTTAGAGGCAAACTTTATTGGACAGGTTCAAAAACAAGGTTTCAGCATATATTCTAAATTACGCATTTGTTTTTAAACAGCCGTCCATACCCCTTTCTCTGGTGTTCAGCCATAGCGGGGTTGAAGGGAGGTCTTACCATAGTTTTGAGGGGATTCCCTTTGGGATCCCTCCCTTGTCCCACACCATGGTCTCCTCCTTCTGTCCTCTGTCCATCTCTGCTTCTGGCATGGCCAAATCCAGGGCTGGGGGCCTGAAAGAGAGATGTTGGGCTGAAACACCATCGCTCACCCCAAAGAAAGCCATGGGCAGGGCTCAAACACTATCAGTCACAATGAGGGAAGCCACAGGCAGAGCTGCTGGCACACATGGAGACCCAGAGCCACTGGCGTCACCACACTGTGCCTCAACATCACACTGAGCTGAGCTGATGCAGTTTCTGCTGAGCCCCAGGTGGCTGGAGTTGCTGTGAAGAGCACAAGGGCTGCACTGAATCCTTCCTGGAGTGCTCCCCACAGGACAACACCAGTCAGCTGTGCACACCAGCCTTACAACTATCTTAACTTTTGTAAAGAAAAATGTGACTTGTGAATGTGCTGATTTTCTTCCTTTCTCCTCTGTAGCCTGTTCCTGCCCCAGCAAAGCACACTCCAGCTGAGTTAGTTCCTTCCTCACCTGTAAATATATTGTTTTGTAAAACTCTCAGAACTGAGATGCTGCAATAAACTGGGATATTTTCTAATACTGTGGCTGTGTGGTTCTTCCTGAGCTTCTGTGCAAGTGTTCTTGAGACAGAAACCTGCAGCACAGACCCCCAGTGCTAAGGGGGAAGCTGAGCCTCTCCCAGTGAAACACTTCACTACTGCCATGCACAGCAGCTCCATTGTGGTGGAGAAACATGCAGAGTCTGGGGAGAAAACCTCAGAAAAAACAGCTATAAGGGCTCAGAGGAGGATGGTCTGTGCCTCACCCCTGTCTGCAGAGTTAAGGAACATTCTGAGATCTGTGCTTACACAATGCTACAGCAACACGAAAAGAAGCATTTACTGTGGTCATTCTCTTGCCCAGGGAGCATCAGCAGCACTTTTGCAACGCTGAGCAAATAAAGTACAAATGTTTTCATTCTACAGTGTCCCACAGTTTGCAGTTAAGCTCCCCAGACACATGGCCCGCTAAAAGCTTCCCTAAACATGAATTGTTATGGATGATGGTCCCCAGAAGGTGCCTGGGATAACAGGATGCAAAGAGATGAAACAGTTCATGAGAAGAGCCCGGCAGCTGAGCCCCAGCACCTGCACCCAGGAGAACTGCAGCGGGCTCTTCCATCACCTGATCCAGTGTCCGCTCTCTCTCCCTTGTGCCCATGTGCAGTTTGGGGATCCTGCCGCAACCAGCAGGATCATGGCCAAGCAAGAAGAGGACAGGAGATGATTTTTGGTTCACAGAAGTGTGAACCAAATCCACAGAGAAGTGTGTTCAGACAGGTTTTGTTTTACTGAGCACAGTGTCACCCACAACAGCGCCTTTTTCCCCCCAAAAGCCCCATTCCACAGTCACTTCCCTATGTCTGAGTACAAAGAGAGAAACATCCCATGAATTGGCCACCAAAGGTCCACCTTGCCACCAGGCCACCAGGACCATGTGAAACCTCAGTTCCTGCTCCTTCATAAGGATAACAAATAAATAAATAAAAATGCAAGAAATAAAGACAAACCCCAGGTCCCTGAGCTCCAACCGTACTAGATGTCCCTCTCAGCCAAGGCACAAGGACTCCTGAAACAGCATTGCCAGGCAGGAGATCTGAGAAGTGGGAAGGGACAGGCTGCAAACCCTGAGGAGGCTCAGGTTCTCACCTCCTTCCTGCAAACCATTTTAGGGATTGCAAGCACGAAAGCAGCACATTATTTTTGGACTTTAAATCACCAGGTGATTACTGCCCCACGGTCCCATCTGCACCAGCAGGAGAATCACTTCACATGCTACTGTCTGCTGCTGATTTGTTTCCCACGCAAAGGAAAAGTTAAACCCAGCAATGCAGCCAGAACTGTAAGTGGACTGTCTCCATTACATCCTTCAACAGCTATCACTAGGCAGACTCTCTGCCTCTCAGTTACTCAGACTCTTATCAGGGCTGAAGGCTCATTAATTGCTAAATGCCTCAGCCATGCTTCATTTCTCTGCCCAGTGACTCCAGCCTAGATTGTACTGCTAAACTGGGGCTTCATGGCCTGGGAGACCAGGTCCCCTCAGGCCCAGATCCTGGTGTCACAGGGCAAACCTGCTCCCACTTCCAGAGTGCTGCAGCATCACCCCAACAGCCAGAGGGAAACACCTTTTCTCCCCTCCAGCCCTTGGGAGACATCAAGTAACCACTATTTACAGCTATGGCAGCTGGCAGAGTTCCTGTAAAGAGCCCGATCCAACACATGCCAGCAGCTATCTGGTGCAGATGACAGATAACTTGGCGGAAACCCAAGCCTGAGGGAGCAGTGGGGAGGGTCTACCCAGGTTTGGGAGCACGGACTTAAGACAAGATTGCAGCAAGAGAACTCCAGGGGAGCAAGTTTGCAATGGCTTCCACTCAATGTGGAGCAGACGAACAAACCACTTGCATGATGAAGCAGAGTTTGCACCTAATCCAGCACTTTCCCTCCCAGGGCCCATAGCAAGGGACACGTGTGAACAGCAGCTTCTATAAATCAGCAGCACAGTCACCCACAGGGAACATGAAATGCTTGGGCTGAGCCAGGTCTTACCATCACTCCAACTGTCAGATGGCTCAGCTGTGCCTGAGCAAGAGAGCAGTTCTGGCTTTCTCCCGGGAGATGGGAGTCCCTCGCTCCACACCAGAGACCCCACAGTCAGGAATGTTCACTAAATTCCTGTTTTCAAGCACACAAAGCTGGTCTCAGGTCCATGTAAAACCTAACAGAGGGTTCTTCCACGCAAACAGCATAAGGAGTTTTCCCCTGACCTTGCTCGCCCCAAAGTACAGCCCCATCAGCAAGAAAATACCAGCTGCTCTAGAGAAGACCAGAGAAGCCACCCTGGGACACTGTAGATGAGTTGTTTCCTTACTGTGAGCATTTTAGTGCTACAAACAACTGCAGGGCTGGCAAAAACCTCCTCTGCAATTAGTTCTTCCTGCAGCACACACCTCACCCCAGCAGAGATCTCCAGTGATCCCCCTGACAGCACAGCTGGCTACAGACACAGGTAGACAGACACAATAGCAGGAGAGCTATTGTGACACGAGGAATGGACAGACAGCACAGCTGGCTACAGACACAGGTAGACAGACACAATAGCAGGAGAGCTATTGTGACACGAGGAATGGACAGGCAGCATCTTCAGCAGGAAATACCGCACCCGAGGGAGCACTGCTCCTTGGAGCAGCAGCCACCTGGTTTACAGCTCGTTGGCACAGATAAAGCCTTTCACACCTGCTGCATTGTCCTAGTTTGAAAGCAAACCAGTGAGAGACTCGAAATCAGAACTACAATTTAATAGGAAAGTTAAAAATAAATGCAGTAGTACAGAAACACTGACAGAGTCAGGATACAACCTGACACCGTGCCGGGCAGGGTAGTGGCAGCAGTCTGATTAAGCAGTGGCTGGAGTCCCCTTGAGGTGATAGATATGGTTCTGTTGAAGCCGTGATCCTGTAGAAGGGCCTGGTCTTCCTCTGAAGGTCCAGTGGTGGTTATGTAGCTCGTCCCCTGGGAATCCAGTGGGTAAGGGCTGCCTGCGGTGTTCCAAATCTCAGATTATATCCAGGTAGGAATGCTTGGTTCCTCCCCATGCGCAGAGCATGTCAGAGCAGTGATTGTAAATGTTGAAGAAGCAAGGAAGTGTACAGTAGGACAAAAGATGACTGTCTTAGTGTCACATACAGTGTCAGCTGTTTTAAAACAGAAAGGGAACCATTGGCTGTCTCCCTCGAGGTTTCTAAAATACCAAGCAGTCCTGGCTGAATCTGATGATATTGAAATTCCACTGACCAGTATCATTAATCCTGCCTCTTTTCTGCAAGGAAAGTCCGAAGCTGAACCTGAAGTACACAATTGCCTAGAGACTATCAAAGCTGTGCCCTCCAGCCGCCCAGATCTAAAGGAACAGCCGCTCCCGGATGCCATGAACTGGTTCACTG
>VWZT01013520.1:0-31621 GCA_013397055.1 Pachycephala philippinensis | reverse complement strand
TATTTTATATTTTTTAAATGAAATAAAACTTCAAAATTATGAAAGAAACCTTGAGAGCCATTTGGTAGATCCTGCTGGGAGGAGGAGCTCAGGCACGGTTTTCAGATAATTGGCACCCTGCTATAACTCGTGGGTCATTTTCTCGGCACGTGGTTGGATATTGGACACTTCCAATATTCGATATTCCAGTATTGGAGACTTCCCCTTCTCCATGCAGCTGCTATTGCTGGCAGCTGTCGGGATCAGCTGCAGGATGGAGCCTCTTCTGCTGAGGTCACCAGGCTATACTTAGTGTGGAGAGAGGAATAAAATACCGTGAAGTACTTTGTGGGGAAACAAAAAAAGCCCCATATTTAGTTGCTTGTAAGCCAGTTTTAATGACATTAATTAGTGTGGATAGAGGAATAAAATACTCTGAAATACTTTCTTGGGAAGTAAAAAATCCCCAATATTTAGTTGTCTGTAAGCCAGTTTTAATGACGTTAATTGTTTTAGTAACTTTCTCAAAGTATGCCAGTGGCAAAGGAAACCCCCATTTCGTACTTGTTGCTGCAAGCAGCAGACCTGTGTCAAGCTCCAGCTGTAAAATAGTTGTCATTTAGCATTAAAAAACATTCCCTCCTCTCCAGTTTCTTTTGCTGTACTCACGCTGCAAGTGGTTATCTGTTGTTAGTGTTCAGCTTCAAAAGAGGCTGCCCCAACACTTGTTCCAAGGAGCAGCGGAATGTTTAATGCCATGTTGTTTACGTGCAGGGCAGAGTAATCCTATGATCTTCCAAAGGGATCTGCTGCAACGTCAAGCACAGCTTCAGAGATCCCTACCTGTTGCATTAAACTAAAATTATGGGCTTGTTTTACAGTACAGATTATCTCTTGTTATGGAGCTTGTCTTAAAAAAGTGCAGCTGCTGCCTGACCCTGTTCTTCATAGGAATGCCCTAATTCCCAAGGAATGGGGTCAGAATGATTAAAGGTAAAGCAGTTTGTGTGATGCTCTGGAAAAGCAAATTAGCCATTCACTTCTGGAGGGTTAAATCAGATTTGGCTTTGGATCACCTTAAAAAAAAGAGCTTAATATTCAAGTGAATAAGGAATGAAGATGGATGAGTAGTGACATAGGTTAATGCCTTTCCCTTTTCTCTATTCATTCTTTGCTTCTGTATTTCAAAAAAACAGCAAACTCTTTGGCATGAATAGAACCTGTGCTGAAGTCTTTTTTGGAGTAAAATGGTTGCAAGTAATGAGTACAGTATGCTGCTGTAGTTGCCATCAGGAGAGCAAACACCCACCTGCTGCGAATATTTACAAACTTTTAAAGTTCTTAGCTTTGATTTTATAAGGTACTTGTAGAGCAAGATGGTTTACATGAAAAGCAAGGTGGTGTTTATGTTTTGTGTGCCCATTAACAATTCCTATGTTTATCAAATACCCTTGAAAATCATGACTAATAAAATTATGTAATGATCAGGCCAGAGTTTATGACTCAGAGTGATTACCTTAGATTATATGCAGGACAAAATGTATAGTTTGCAATTGTAAGAGTGTCACGTAAGATTTCTTCACTTTATTTCTCTAGTTTAAAGAATGGATATAATGACACTTTTGTTCTCTCTCAGTGATACTCAGGACTGTCAGTGGAAATCATCTAAAATTGTCAGGTCAGTGTGAGTGAGCTACAGTGGGATAACAGGATATGTGAGGGTTATTCAAGTGAATGGGGTGCTGAGATCTTTAATGTATCAGAAGTTAAAAAGGATCAAGATATAGTGGTTCAAGGCTGCTTTATTCTTAAAATAATCTCTATGGGTATTTTACATCATTTATTTTATACACAGTGATTGACACTCGCTGAGTATCTTTGAAGACCTTTCCCCCACCTTGAAAAGTGCATTGAGAAGAAAAAGATCTTGTGAGAGGTAATTAATAATTAAAAGCATTTTAAAATTGAGAGTCAGCTCCTAGAGCATAATTTTGTTCTAAGTTAATTTCCTTCAGGACAGAAAAATGTAAGCACTCCATTCTGTTATTTACAGCTGACTTTTCTTTTTTTCATCAGCTTTATGACCTTTAAAAACCTCTAATACTGAAGCTGAGGAAGAGTTCTCTGATGACAAGCTGCAATCTAATTCTGTGGCTAAAGCTGGTCCCTTTATATATAATTCTAATGCTTTTTTACAACAAGTACTTACCCATTACAAGCATCTGGAAGCCTTTTAAGATCTTTGTAAAATGTCTTGGCATAAGAAATGAGTTGTAGAGAACTCATGTTTGCCACACAGAGATGGCAGGCTGGGTGCACATGGAGAATTATACCTCCACACTCACCTCTTTCTCAAAATATGTTATACTGAACTATTTCAAGAAGTCCTAGTCTTTTATCTCAACCCTGTTTTCAGTGAAGCCACCCATATCTTTGGACAACAAGACCTAGTTTTGATATGAAAATACCACACTGAAGAGTGCTGTGTTTTTCTGCCCCGTGACACACTGTTTTCATGGGTGAACAAAGAAATAACTGAGGAAATGCTGGCTATTACAAGACTAAAAGTCTCCTGCTTTTTTTTGCCAGAAGATGGCATTAACAATTTAGGATTCTTGAAAACCTCCTCTTAGTTTTCACAAAGCCAGTTTATTTTGAAGGATTATGTATCTGTTAGGAAAAGCATCTTCAGATGCAGAGATCTCTACAGGGTTGGATGAATTAAAGTATTCTTTTAATGAGGAGAAAGATATCCCTTTTTTTAGAACATCAACAATCAAAAGGTGAGAAGAGTTTCACTGACAATTGCAGTTTTCCTGGAGTTCTTTCCGTGTTTGAACCATGCAAAATCTTTCAACAATTCTCTAGTTTTGAATTTTAAAGTGATCAGAAGTGCTGGAACCCCTCATTATGCCAACCCCTAATTTTATTTCCATGCTTAATTAATTTGTTACTCCTTTATTAGTGAACATTTTGTTTTCCTAGTTTGTGAAATTGCTGTCCTGTCAATGAGGAGTCACTCGAGTTTTCCCTGAAACCACTTAGATCCAGTAAGATTTATTATATCTGGGAAGGCAGATCTCAGCTCTCATTAAGAGACCGGGTCTCATTAAGAAGCCATTTAGTTGCTTTCACATGGCACAGAGCCTTAGCCAATTAGCCACAGAGAGCTGCTTAAATGGCTCTTGTATGTTCTGCAGTACCTACATTACTTGGATTTTCCTAATGCTGAGAATTCTTCTGACTTGTCACTCCATATAATGACAACCTGTTATTTCTAGCTATTTAAATATATTTTGTTTCATTTTTAATTAGAACCTTGACCTTCAAGTCCCTTATTCTCTCCCCTTGTCTGCTGTTCCTTTTTTAGAAATTGTCTCCATTGTTTCCCTTTTTATTCTTTTTTCTCTCCCCTGTGTTCACTATTATAATTCAAACAGAGGTTAATACTGAATTAGGGTCTTTGGACACTCTGTATTTGATGTAACAATACATAAAGATGTAGGTGTAATCTAGGATACTGATAGAGGGTAGACAAAATAAATTTATTGCATTATTTTTGTTTTTAACAGATTGTCAGCACTTTTGAGATTGGTGTCTTGGCCTTGAGTTCTATCTAGCTGCTCCTTTCGTCAAACAGAAGTTTCCCATGGCAGTGCATACAGACAGTTGCACAGCACCTGTACTGGCTTTACATTTTAAGCTACCTTATGTAAGAACGGGTATTTTTCCAATATGTAATTCTTTAAATGAAATCTCAGGTTCCTTTGTGTTTTTATGTGTTAGAGAAGTTGGCAAGTTTTGGATGCTTGTGAAACCCTTGCACACAAGTCATAGTTAGTCTCCCTGATCTCTGGGTTTGCTATCCTCTCTGTAAGTTTTGATTTCCCCCTCCCAGGGTCCAGCAGCCTCAGCAGTGACTCTCACTTTACCTCAGGATTCAGAATCACATTACATACACATTAAATAAATTCACTTACATATGAATTTTTTGGTCTTGGAGTTTGTTGTTGTTGAATCTCATAATTTTACCTAAAGCATAGACTCTAAGTCATTTTAGATGGTCTCTGCTACACATTTGGGCCTCTAATATCTTACACAGTCGGCACTTTAATATATTAGTCTTTATGATTTTATTCTTGTTATTAGTTCAACATCATGTATTAATTAAGGATAGGGACTCAGATTTGGGGGGGACATTATTTTCTTATATAATGTCATCGTAGAGAGCCTTGAAAATCATGTAGATTCTAGTCACAAGATTCTCACAAAGAAAGAATCTACCCTGAACTAGAGGGAGGAAAACTTAAATAACTGGGTTTTGTTGAGTCTTACTGTGCTCTCCAAACAGGAGTAAGAGGAGTATTTGTTAAGGTTCTAGACTTAACAAAGATATGAGACGGCAATGGGCAACAGATACTTGAAGTGCTATCATTTTTTGTGTTTTATGGAACAAGTAAAAATATCTGCAGATACTAATCCTTCGGGATACAGACAGCTGCACCATGCATTGCCAGTAAGACATAAGTGAAGAAGTTCGGGGATTTGGGGCATACTTTTCAGTGATGCATGTTGCTTTTTTGGGCTTCCCAAGAATGCAAGTGTGGTGTTCCAGTGGCATATATAGATTTAGAGAAATGCTGTGTTTCAGATTTTGCAGAATGGTTTTTTTTTTTTTTGTTTTTCTGTCAAGGGGACTCAGAAATGCTCACAGGATTCACAACATAAAAGAGAAAGTTACACAACAAAACTACAACTTTGCTATAGTTAATCTGTAAGACAAATGGTCTTAATTAGGCAGCTTGAGGTGAGGACAAGTGCAATTTTTTCTCCTCTGGTTTTTTTAACCAGAGGTAGCTGAACCACATTAGACCACATGCCTTGATATTAAATTGAGTGTCTAAAATTAGGCATTTTACATTCTATAGCTTGAGGACAGGGTTTCAGTAGCTGCGGCATTCATCAAGTAGACATCAGGCGTGTAGGAACTCTGTGGCAGTGAGTAATATTGCCTTGTGCATTTCTTACACATTGTTGTGTATTGTATATGATTTTAAAATACAGTTTCATGGATAAAATATTTGTTTGATGTTTTAGTTTATTGTTGTTATTGCTATTTTCTGTAGTGTTTGTCAGTCTAGAGTATGGTAAATTTGGAGTTAAACAAGATTCTAGCCTAAGGTAATGGCATCAGAAAATGTCCGGTTTCTTCATTAGTAACTTTGTCAGATGTGATGTTCTAATATTTGTTTTGTTTGATTTCTTGTAGGCTCTAGGTTGAAGATGGCATCATGCCTTTATGAATGCCTTTGTGAGGCAGAACTTGAAAAATACTATCCCCACTTTGCTGCCTTTGGTCTTCAGAAAATTGATGAGCTTGCTGAAGTTTCCATGGAAGATTACACCAAACTGGGGGTCCATGATATAAATGACCGCAAGCGACTTTTTCAGCTCATTAGAATAATCAAAATTATGCGACAGGAAGACATTGCAGACTTAAGCAAGCAAGATTTTCAACCGCATGGCCTTTTCGTTCAACCTCAGGTGACCAGATCAGGTCCCCGTAGACAGCTGCGTTTCGAGTCCTTCTGTGAAGAAAACGATGGAACAGTTAAAGACTCTGAATCTGAATTATATCATTCAGCTGATTTCAGTGCCAATGAAGAGAAGAACAGTGTAGGGGAAATTCTGGGACACATTCCACCACACGATTCAGAGCCGATCAGATTAACTAGAAGAGACGTAAATACTCCTGGAATAGGTACAAAAAATGACCTGAGCTGTCCAACAGTTTCTGATGATATTGCTCCTCTCCTGGGGGATTCTGAAACTCCTATTGTACAAAGAGTAACTCACGTTTCAGGGTATAATTACGGACTACCTCATTCCTGTATCAGGTAATAATCAGTCACCTATATTTTGCTAATACTTCAGGTTATTACTAATTAATTCTTTCTTAATTGTGGAGCTGAATCTGTCTTCCTCACCTCCAAATAAGCAATCCAAGCACTACAGAGCAATGCAAAGTCTTACAGACAAGAGAGATATTAATAAGCATTTGCAACTCTCCAGGTCTTATAGAAGGAATCATCTGAATTTGACCAGCTGCTACTCAGCAAGGTTGTCTAAGAATAGTTTTTATTGTCTTTTAGGACTTAAGCCTTTGTTTCCTTGGTATTTGAGCCAATCTTTGTCTTTCCATGGGGACTATCTTTTAAAATGTTAGTTTTCCAAAATATAGCATGGCTTGTTGTTAAATTTGTCAAGCTTTTCCCAATAGAAGAGATACAGGCTGTGATGGCTATATTTGTTTATAAAGAAATTTCTGAACTGAAGCTTTAAAAGGAAGCAGAATGAATACAGCTGGGGAGAGTTACAGGCCTGGTGGTGAGAGGGATGCCTTGCAGCTGCTCCTTAGGCACATGATCTGCAACTTCCATACTTTTCCCAGTGTTTGGTACAGGAGGGGTTGTGGTTGTCATGAACCACTAGTAAATCTACCCTGGCAACATTTTTAAAGCACCAAACATTTTTTTCCTGATTCAGAAGCAGAGCACATATACCTCTGCACACATAATACCAGTATCTAGCTTGTTGCAATGCAGTCATGGTAGTTAAAATGCAATGAAGAGAGGTAGTTTTATGAAGTTATGGTCTGGGAAGGCTGTGGGGAAAGATTTGGTCCAGGGGAAGATCCATGGAGTTGAGGTGTCAATTACAACTCCCACTGAGAGTGCATGCAGCCTGGAGGGATAGATGCTGCTGCCACAGTGGAAAAGTACTAAGGTGACATAGTAAGTAAGCACTTAAACTGTGAAATGCAAGACAAGGTTTATAACTTCCCTTGGCTGCAAAAAAAAATCATTCCTACCTTCTGGAGAAGTGCACTAACCTCCAAGATACATTGATACCCTGGTGCATTCTCAGTCTCTTCTGGAAGTTGAGCCAAGATGCAGCTAAAAGGACAGGATTTACGGTGTTGGGAAATTAAAAGAAGGATGAAATATAAAACCTAATGGCTCAGCTAGAGGAGTTAAAGATTTTCAATCCTGCAATAGAGTCACGTTTTTCATTGTTCTCACTTCCTTTCCTTGTTCTCTTCTTTTGTAAGCACATTCTTCTGTGCCTAGCATTATGGTTCATCTTGTGGGCTTTCTGCATCCTCCTCCTGATATGCCTCAACTTAATTTTCTCATATTTGGAGAGTTGTGCATTTCAGGCAGGCTTGGAGCAGCGTGCTTACACTTGGGTTTGTGATTCCTGTTTTGTAAGTGCTTAACTGCTGCACTGAATCCATCCATTCCCATGTCACCTTGTGATTGTACCACTGTGAAGGCTAATCTAGTCTCATCGATGAGAAGTATTGGAAAATACGGACATGATTTCAGATGGCAGAAACATAAAGAGCTCTTCTAATATGTTCAAATTTATTTTGAACTTGCCCATAAAAAATAGCTTGATTTTGCAAAGGCATAATGGTTCTTCTGACCTATTATTTAGTCAGGCTTCTAATGATCTGTGTCAAGACTTCTGTTTGATTTTTTTTTTCTTAGTAACGAAAAACTATTTTATTATAAAACAGAATTTGTATTTTAAAAGAGTTAGTAAGAAATATAAACTTCAGGTTCAGCATATGGAATTAACATGCATTCTGTTCCCATACAGAATATACTCAACAAAATGTGCCTCTGTACTAGAGGGAATTTACTCCTTTTTTCTCATTAACAGAGCCTCTTAAGTTTTTAGGTTTTCCTTTCTCCAAATATTGCAATCCTTTCTGCTTCAAGCTCTTACAGCCCAGCAGGCTCTTGGTTCAGGTCACCAAATACATCCTCTGGCATGAGAATTAAACTTCAGAGCCTCTAATGATTTGCTGGACAACATTTGGTGCCTTGTGGTATACATAACCTCACACCAGCTTATGAAGCATCTTATTTCAAGTGTCATTGCTTTTCTTTTCCAAGGAAGGAATTTTCCATCTAAATGCAGGGCCTGATCCTGGGCTGCATGGGAAAGCTGTACTAAAATTAAACGGACTCCAGTGACAAGTAAAGATTGCTCCTGTGTGGTCTTTGAAGACCACATCTTGAGTTTTAAATCTGCATTTCATGTGCTCCTGGGGAATCATGGAGCACAACAGCAATGATACCACAAGCCCACGGATGTAATGAGATGTTGAGTAACTTGTTGGTTACAATTTATTAGACAACTGGTACATAAGAGTTTTCAGTTGCTATGCTAAGAGATTTTGGCATTTGGACAGCATGGCAGAAACACTGCTTTTGGGCAAGTTGGGGCTTGATTATTTGAAATGCAAATCCAGGCTGAAAATCGTTACTGATTTGGCTGAAGACAGCTTGAAGAAGGGAGAGGTGTAATGAATACATTTTGGTTAAATTCAAGCCAATTCTGTTCACAGAATGCTGTACACAGCAGGTTAATCAATGAAACATAAAATGACCTTCATGAAGTGACTAATCATGAGTGCAAATAATTTCAGCAAGATTAAATTTCATTACGTTAGCTTGTGTATTATGCCAGCTTCGATCTCATGTTTTGTGTACGACTGAAAATATGTCAGTCCAGCAACAAGTTCAGGAGTGTAGCTGTACAAACAGAACTATTCTTTTAACAGAAGTGTACAAAGCATCAGTCTATATAGAAAAAAGTGTCAGAAAATGCACCATGTAGAAATGAGGTGTGTTAGGGAGTTTTTTGATAAGCATTAAAAACAGAAACATTATCTGATAAAAGTAGCAAATTCAAGCATGTTCTAGATTCTGTTGTAACCTGATTTTAAAATGTGGGCCTCCGCTATTGTTGTAGATCCAGTACTTCTGACAAAGAGACTCCATGGACAGAGAGTGAAAAAATCAGAGTGTGTGTCCGAAAACGTCCTCTCTGCCTGAGGGAACAGAGACGTGGTGAGGTTAATATCATCACAGTGAAAGACAAAGAAACCCTACTTCTCCATGAGAAGAAGGAGGCAGTTGATCTTACACAATACATTTTACAGGTAACATCCTCTATTGATTGTTGTATTTATGGGCCAGTCACTTGCATGGAAGGGTAAAGCATACTTTGCTTGGAGTTTCCATGAGGGAAAACAGAAAAGGACTGTTAGTGTTTCTTACACTGAAATAGGTGGTGGGCTTTTCTTTTAGCTCAGCGTTGTCTATATTAGAGTTACTTCTGATTTATGCCAGCCTGTGCCAGAAAACCTGAGCACAGAATTTTAAGCTCTAGAAGTATGTGTCTTGCAGCTTTCTTTGTATGTGGCAAAATAAACCTTCTGCTGCATGCCACTGCTGCAGGAGAAATGCCTGCTGATGGCTTTCCAGGGTATTTCAGTGAGGAGTTCCCTTTCCACTGTTTCAACACTGTAGGACTGTTCCAATGAATCACACACACCCTCATCCCCTCCCTTACTTTTTTCTCAAATGCTATTGAAAATTAAGATCCCTTTTGGTCTTTGTTTCTTAATCTCAAATACTTTGGGCTGTCATAGTTCAAATTCTCACTTGTGACTGACAGCACCAGGAACAGAACTGATTTGTAGAGGCAGCAAGCCATTCTCTCTCTCCTGGGTGTTATTTTTACAATCTGGGCCCTAGGAACAACTGTTTGGAGTATCTGGTAAAAATTCAGTTTGGAGCTCTCTCAGGCCCGGTTCATGTGCCACTTTTTACAGTGGGACACATGCTGCATCATTTCCACAGATCCTGCTTCTCTGAGTCTGATCTGGAGTGTGGGAAGTTTTGGTTTTCTTGCCCCCTTCTGAGTTCAGACAATCCAGCTTTGTTTAGGAACAGCTTCTGTCTTCTCTGGCACAAAACTTTTAAAGAACGGAGGCAATTAATCACAAGTTAGTCACAAGTGAGAACTAATTTTGAGAGAGTCAAGAGTTGACTCTCCGTTCTTTTTACTGTTACAGTCTGACTATACATCTGTAGGCTAATTCATTTCATGAATAGGTTTTCTTTGATTAGCTTTTTTCTTTCTTGTTAAAAGGCTCTGGTATGTTATGCCTCAGAATGATGGGAAATTGAGGCTTTTTTGCTTCCCTTTATTTTTTTTCCCCTACCCTGAATCTCTTGATTGGTGTGTTCCTCCATAGGTCATGCTGCATATTAAGTGTGCTAGATCACTCTGTTCCTGATCCAAAGCCATATGAAGTCACTGGAAAGACTTCTGATATTTCATTTTACCTTTGAATGGGATTGGAGGGGAAGTGAAACGTATTCAATCTCATGTAAAGACCATCTTTGTTTTTCAGCATGTTTTTTATTTTGATGAAGTCTTTGCGGAGTCATGTACCAATCAGGATGTGTATATGAAGACAGCTTATCCTCTTATTCAGCATATTTTTAACGGGTAGGGGATCAGTGCTTACATTTGTTATTTTTTGCCTTGTTTGTTTTCCAATTTTGTATATTGCCTGAATTTTCCTTTATGCTTTTAATCTTTTGAAACATACATTCATTTCACATTTGCCACATACCTTCCCCCTTTCAGAGTATCTCTGATTGCAATTTTGACAAAAATAAATCGGGGAAAACTTTCTTCACGCTTGGTGACAAACCTCAGTTAGAGAGGAAGGTTAAATTGAACCTCAGGTGCAACAAAGAGACAGCATGGGCAGCCTAGAATTAAAAAATGTGTCCCAGGATTTCTGAAGTCTAATCTTCAGTCTAACAAAGGCTCATGTGTGGTCAAGCACACTCATCTGAAGAGAAATAATGTTACCTCTTTCCTGAGACTGCTGGGAAATATTTTTGCATGTATTTGTACAGTTCACAAGGCAATAGAAATTATTAATAACTTTGCAATTTATTTTTATTTTATTGATTTATATTTACTTAGAGGTTTAATCATAGTTGCATACTTCCTGTTTAATGGGAAATTGATGGTGGCTTTACATGAGAGATCTTATTTTCATGCAAGGTAATGATCTTGAATATAATTACATTTTTGAGTCTTTGAAGGAAAAGATTATGTATCCATGATGAAAATTAACAAAATGGAGTATTCTGTTACTGCAAATCTCCAGGTGTCATCAATAGAGACAGAGTATCATGCTCTTGAGAAACAGAAAGTGAAAAGGGAGAATGAGGCTTGTACCTTGCTGTGTAATAATCACTAAAGCCACAATTCACATTACAGCTAATCCAGTAATGCCACCAGAAGAGATTATGCTATTTTTTTCTCATCTTTCCCCTTACTTTTCCATCCCTCCTGCTGGCATTGGTCTAATCTGACACCATGGTGAAGCCAATCTGCAATCTAAACTGGCACAAAATTGTTCACTGTGATTACTGCAGCCCTACATTTTTACCCATTTCTCTGCCAGCAGTACTGAGCCAGGTACAAACTCTTTTTTTTAAGGGGGGCAGGGAAAGGAAAAGAAAGGAAGAGAGGCAGCACCTTGTGTCACATCAGATCTCCATAGGGTCTACTTGGAAATCATTGTTAAGTCTTCTGCAGTTTCCCAGAGAGGATAGCAAACCAAACCTCATTGCTAAGGGGCCGCTATAAATAGATACCAACATTGCAGAATGTTATTTAATAGATATGAATGAATCAGATGTGACACTAAACACATACATTGTCTTCACAGAGGCAATGCAACTTGCTTTGCATACGGACAGACTGGTGCTGGCAAGACTTACACCATGATAGGGAATCACCGGAACCCAGGACTCTACGCCCTGGCTGCCAAGGACATCTTTAGGCACCTGGAAGCATCACCATCCAGGAAAGATCTTACTGTTCTGATCAGTTTTTATGAGATCTACTGCGGACAGCTTTATGACCTGCTAAATGGAAGGAAAAGGTATTTAAATAAAAACATGTTTTACTGTAAGCCTATGGTTGTGAATCAGTTGGTTACCGTTTGGAAATCAGTTACTGTTTTCATGCAATTACATTTAACATATAAGCATTTATAGTAAATGTTATGTACTTAATTAGGGTTGTTCCTAGGAGCTACTTCGGGAGGATTGCAGGATCTGACAGTAAATACTGTGACATTGATAGGGACTTCTGGTTTATTGTTTGGGGAAAAATTGAGGACTTATATTTGAGATACAAGCTCGGACTCTTGCTTACACTGTAATAAGATAATAGCTGAACATTCATAGGTAGAGAACAAACTTCTTGTGGCCAGGAGTTTCTATCTTAGAATCACAGAACTGTTTGGGTTGAAGGAACATTAACGATCATCTTGTTCCACCCTGCTGCCCTGGGCAGGGACAGCTTCTACTACCACATTGCTCAGAGCCCCATCCAATCTGGCCTTGAACACTTCCAGGGATGGGACGTCCACAACATTTTTGGACAGCCTGTCTAGTGTCAACCATTGTGGAGTCCCTGTCTTTCCCTGGTCAAACATAAGCTCTGGCTGTCCCTCCTGCTGTGCCATTGGGCATTTTGCTTTTGCCAGTCCAGTCTCTGAAGATCCTGTTGATCTCCTACCTGCTTGACTCTGCAGAGCCTGCTCACCTGCTCCCTGGGCACCTTTACCTGGCAGCCCAGTGATTCACCCCAGCAAGCCTCTGTAGATGATGCTGAAATATTACTCTAAGGCTATAGAAGCTGCTTTAAAATCCTGTGCAAAAATCGTGAAAGTATGAACAGAGCAAAATTTACCGTCTGAGGAGGACTTAAAGGAGCCTGAGATGTAGTTTAAAGACAGACAGTAACTCTAGAATGTAAATGTGGTAATTCACCTCCCTGCTGTATTATATTCTTGAAATAGCAGAAATGCATTGGTAATGTCTCTTTAGCAGTGAAATGTCAGTGGTACTTGTCATAAATGAAGTACCTCTTCAGCTCTGAAAATAAATGAATGACAGCAGGGCCTCTCCCCAGTGAGCAGCCTTGCTTGCTTTTTCTCAGTGTCACAGACGTGTGTTTTCGTTGCTGCTTTCTGACATTTCAGAAATCTTCTTTCTGCGCTGTTCTCTCTTCAGACTTTTTGCAAGAGAAGATGGCAAGCATGTCGTTCAGATTGTTGGACTGCGGGAGGTTCAAGTGGATTCTGTAGATCAGCTGTTGGAGGTAACGTTTGGGATTCATTCTTTGTCTTCGGCAGTCCAATTTGCTGATTTGTGAGGCGTGTCACTTACAGAGATTATTTGGTGTGTAGCACAAGTGTATGTTCCTGTTTAAAGCCCTGAAATTGGCAACCCCAGCAGAGCACCAAGGGGTACTATTAAAAGTGCCTGTATTCATTAAGCTGTTTCTTGTGTTAGCAACATGCAAGCAGTTGATTCACAGCTGTCGCTTCTGCTGCCATTCCGTAGGGAAAGATTCCAGAAATTAAATAGTGTCCCAGTAAGGGACCTTGAAAGCTGGATATAGATTTTCTTCCAGTATGATATCTCGGGTTTCCATGAACTTAGATTTTTGTATATAAAAGATATGTGGATTTGGCACAGACTATATAAATTTGAAAATTATTAGAAACAGAAATTAGAAAATACTTGAGATATTTTGTCTGAATTCGGATTAAAACATTGCTTATGTGTGTGCATGATAACAGCCAAGTAAAATTAAGATCTTAAAACAGTAGCTGACATTCACCATGAGTAAGGCTTCAGTTTTCCTTCATTACCTGGCTGAACCCTAAAAGGACACTGGCAAATTTTCTGTATTGTCCTGCAGCAAGCAAGCTGGTTAAATCTACTTTCTATTTAGCCTGACTTTGCATAGTTTAATTCCTTTTTTTTGCTAAGGAAGTGTCAATTACAAGTGCCTGATACTGTAACTGACTCATTAAAATTGGCATGGTGTTGTCCACTTATACTGCACTTAATTTAGTTCTTCATCTTCCCATTAACTGCAAGCTTCAGGACAAGCTGGTGATGCTTCTGCAAGTTAGAGTGCAAATTTGCTATATGGTTGATATACAATTCCTCAGTATTATCACATTCCACACACAGAAGAGCTATTAAATTACTTAATTCTTACAGATATCATGGGGGAAAAATATTAGATTGTTCACAGGCCCTTTTGAACACAGAAATGCCACTGGCTTGACGCAGAACTTCTGAATATTCCACAACAGATGTATGGAAAGAGCTTTGAACACATCCCTAGTTACTCACTACTCATTGATTTTGGCTGTGATTCAGAAATTATCTGCACTTAGCACTGATATAAAGCTTGGGAGCTGCAATGGTTGGTTACGTTGCTCATTGAGAACTGGCCACTGAAAAGCAGGAATAATTCATGTTTATCAGCTGAGAATGTATTGATTTTGCTAGGCAATATTTTAATTTGTTCTTAAAACAAGAAGCAAAATTAGTGACTGTTCTATGAATGCCCTGCTGCAGTTAATGCTAGACTTTCTGCAACAGTCCTTCAAAGTTTCCAAAAAAGAATTATCCAGATTTATGTCTTGAAGGAGCCTTTGTCCTTCTGCCTTGCCTTCCTCCCTTGTTTTCTTATTTTAGTGTTGTATTGAGTATAATTAATCTTTTAACTTTGTTCCTTATTCTGGCATAATTTTTTTTAGTTATGGAAATTTGGAAATGTTTTGGCACTTCATATTTTTTGTGTAACTTTCTGCATAGCTGTACTGATCTACTACAACAGAAAGTGAAATTTTAAAAATACACAACAAATGGTCAATCTCGTGAGTCTCTTATGTTGTGTCTACAGTATTACAAAAGTATGCCAGCAATGGAAGAAAGAATTTAATTTTATAATTTGGATATTTTTCAAATCTGAGTGAGTGTGATACAACAGCTTCTTACTTGCAGTGTGCTCTGTAAGCTCTGTAGTGTCACTGTGAGCAAGTCCATATACAAAGCTCTGAAAGAAATATTGGAAGGGATCCAGTCTGCCTTTACTGCCTTGCACCAAATTTTAAGGCTGTAATGAACCCTTCCTCACAATGTTTCCTCATCTTAGGAGGACAAGAGATCTTTCTGAGAGATTATGGTTTTATTTACAGTTCGCTTGGATTTTGTGTCCCTTACTTTGCAGGTGATTTTGAAGGGGGGAAAAGAACGTAGCACAGGAGCTACTGGAGTCAACTCAGATTCCTCTCGATCTCATGCCATCATCCAAATTCAAATTAAAGACACAGCCAACAGGGCATCTGGAAGGTAAGATCAGAAGCAGAAGTCCTCAGTGCTGATGTCAAGCCCAAGGACATCCAAGAGACAAAGAGGAGGTGTTAGTGCACAAGTGTGAGTTAAATTAGAAGATGGGGTTAAAATGAACTTTGAGAAATTCCACAGTCCTTTCTCTGTTTCCAAGGAGAATGTTTTAAGCACATCTGTGAGATCTTTGTCAAAATTGTTTGTACAAATTACCAGTGAAGGAGTTTGACAATCAAATCCATCCCCTCATATTCAGTGTTTAATTTGGCTAAAGGCAGATGCCTGCAGTGGACGTACCCACATGTGAACTCATCACCTTTGAAGTCAGTAGAACGAAATTGTCACTTCTGGGATCCCTGCAGAGTGACCTAAATTAGGTCAGATGCATTTGCCCCTCAAAGCATTTCTGTCCTGTAATTGACTACAAAGGGAGAGTGAGATGACTAACCCAGGTGGAGGTGATTCCATTACAGATGTTTGCCTTTGGCCAGAAGAATCAGAGTACCTCACATAAACCTCCCTGATTATTTGAGTGTGTGACTCTGATGCTATCTGCAGCAGACAGAAAGAGCAGTTTACTTGCTCTTGTGGCATCCGCTTTATGTATTCAAAAACTAATCATGCCTCTTCTCAGTAATCTTTTCTCCAGACTAAACAACCCCAAGAAATAGGTCTGAGAAAAAAAGTCTGTGTGTCTACATTACCGCCGAGTGTCACAAAATCCTGCTGACACAACCTTCCATTAGCTACCACAGTCTTCTTTCCCAGGATCTAATTTTGAACACAAGGCAAAATGGGAGAGCCACAAACAGTGAAGAGGGGAAAAGACAGAACAGGCAGGCTTAGAAATAAAAGTGTAGAGGTTGTGTAGGTGTGGCATCTGGACTGGGGGGTTTTTGTGTGTGTGAAAGGGAGGTGGAGCTGGAGTGAGGAAAGGGTGCCAAGATGTGCCTATAAAAGAAGTTAGGGTTGTTGCAGAAAAAGAGGAAGGACAAAGACAAAGATACAGTGCAACAGTCAGTACAGCCGCTGGCAGCAGAGCTAGGGAATGTGAAAGGGAGTAATGGGGTTTTGTGGAAAAAAGGCACAGGCATCACTGAAAGCTCAGTGTATTACTTGCTACACTGGGAATTTCTGTTCCTATTGTCCCAAATTCCCATGGGACATGGTAGTTGTCTGGTTTACCTGGAAGGAGAAATCAAGACACAATTTATTTTAAGTGTGCTCTTAGGAAACTACAAACAGAGTATTTATGTGCAGAGATGAATGTGTTGCACTTTATACAGCTTACTTATTAAACTGTGGAGCACTGTCATCACATTTAACTACACTATTATTTAATGTTAAGATGCTCTGACACTGTTCCTGATGCTGTGCTTATTTTGATGTCTCATATTTCCAGTGGATGTTTCTTGTTGTTCAAAAGTAGTCATTTCTAATCACTCTTCTGATGCCATGTGTCGCAGCCTGCTGGTTTAATAAAGAAAAAAAGAAGAGGGAAAAAAAGGCCCTAAGATAAATGCAACTTTGTTTTTTTCTAGGATATCATTCATTGACTTGGCTGGCAGTGAAAGAGCAGCTGATGCCAGAGACTCGGATCGACAAACAAAAATGGAAGGAGCAGAAATAAACCAAAGTCTTTTGGCAGTAAGCTATTATCATGTCTGGGGAAGGTTTTGTATTTAATTACTAGCACATGTTTTAGGATAAAAATTAACCACAGAATACCGTATGTATGTATTCCATGGAGGGGAAAAAATAACCAAGGTACTAAGTGTGTTCAGTTTAATTTGTCTCATGACTGAAAAACAATTTAAGAATGAGGAGATACCAGGATGAAAATTAAGTATTTTTAATCCATTCTTACAACCAGACAGGTAAACATAGCATGGAGAATTTTAGGTGTAGTATAGTAAGTGTCTCATATTTTATATAGAAGCTTTTGTCCTTCTACTTCTAAAGAATACTGGCTTGGAGTTTGCCGTATTTGTTTCATAAAAGCACATCTGTTCCTGCCAGTTATTTTCATCACTTGAACTCGGGCTTCTCTTTCAAATCAGGAATAAAGGACTTAAGAGCATAAAACCTAGCAATTTTTGTGTGGGGAGGAAGGAACAGGAAGAAATGCACTCTTAAGGCACACTGTCTTTTGTAAGTGTCCACAGTTGTACCAAGAGGGACAAAGGAGCAGGAAAATGCCATCTAAGATAAAGCAGAAGTGCCTGTAAGTGTAAATGGTGCAGAAGGCTTTGCACCTCCTTTGATGCAAACAAGCAAAGCTCTGTGGTGACCAGGGGCGTCTCTAAGCAAGGCTGAAAGTGATACAGGTTCCTGGCTAGGAGCCAGCAGTGCAAAAGTCAGCACACACAACTGTACCTCTTAGTCTGCTGTAAATAGGAGGTGGCTCGCTCTGTTTGGGGAATGTAAATGTTCTTTTGCACAGAAGCTTTTCCTGCGCTGGGATATTAATATTTGTGCTGGGAAGTAGCCTGTGAAATGAATGTGTTTCTGTACTTCATGCTTTCTTGAGTACTTCCGGTGAATAACTGAGTGTCACAGGGAGTTGGGACCTGAATAGAAAGAAGTCTGATCTTAAAGGTCTTCTCCAGCCTAAACAATTCTGTGATTCCTGAGAATCCTGAGTGTAAGACCATGAAACCCTTTTAAAAGAGACTTTAAAATCAGAATCTGTACATTTTTGGTATTGTGTGAAACTAAGAAAATACCTAGGCAGTCTACAAGTAGCAACTGAATCAACTATAAAAGGCATCTTTGAGTAAATCTTCATAACCTGCAGCCTGTAGAACCTAGCTCTGGCCTCAATGATCATAACACTCTCTTCATGCCTTTAAACCCATGAGATTTGAAGTCTGCTGCTGGTTTGAATATTTACATTGTTTTCAAGTGGAAGACTTTCAGACATTTCAACTATGAAAGGCAGACTAAAAAGTTATGATAGTTTGATCTCTGACTTGTTAGAGGTGCAGTTTTTAATAAAATGCTGTAAAAGTGAGAAATAAGTGTCATTTTAAGTGGGAGTTTGTAGAATGTAGAAAGGCTGTAAATTCTTGATGATGGTATCACCATGACAATACTGTAATCTGCTATCTCCAGAAGAAAGAAAATAAGAGACGTAGCTCAAAAAGCTCTGTCCTTTGGGTACACCTGCCCTGCAAGCTGCAGCATAGTCTGGGCTACACCCAGTCTGTCTTCAGACTAGTTAGATGTGGTGCAGGCAGCAGCTCTGTGGAGCTCTGAGTGTGCTAAATGTGTGTGCTTACCCAGCTCCCTGTGTTTGGTGTAGCCCACAGTGCCATCAGGCAGGGCACAAATTGGCCTTGCAAGGGACAACACATAGCAGGAGTCAGAGGTGGCACAGGACATGGGTAGGTTTGGTTTGATGCAGTTCAGTTCCTTGCCAGTGCATGACTGATTTGTTTTTCCCTTCTGTTTTTTCTTTCTTTTGGTAGCTAAAGGAATGCATTCGGGCGTTGGATCAGGAACACACGCACACTCCTTTCCGGCAAAGCAAATTAACTCAGGTAAAATGAGCAGAAAGGCAAGAGGAGAGGTTTCCCTGATGAGGACAAAAAAAAACAAACAAGAAAATAAATAAATAAATAAATGGCATAGTTCAGTAGCTGCTTCCTCTCTTGTGCAAGAGAGGAAATGCATAGCTTCTGCAAATTTTAATTTTAAAGGTAATCACAGAATTAAAGCAAACTGCCAATTTCCTCCAGCCGATGCTGGGGACTGGCATAGGAAAAAAAGAAACAACCCAAAAGTTAAAACCAAACAAAACCCCAAACACCACCTTTCAGACTCATGTAGAGTTACCATCCATCTCCACCCAGTCTGAAACCAATCTTGCATCTTCTGTTCAGTTACTGTCCTGGGAGCTTTCATCCATATTTCTTTACTCCAGCTGTAACATCTGCTTTATTCCTCGAACCATATTGGCACCCTTAAGGCATCTGGAACAAAGGTTTGTTAAGACCCCTGATTAATACTTTTATTTGTTTTAAACTGTAAATAAATAAAGGCAAGACAGACTGAGAAAAGAGAACTACATTTAACAGAAAAAAAAAAAAACAAAACACTACCTCATGTTGAATTTCTTCTGTAGATAACTGCTAATTTACAGGACGTGCAAGGGGCATGAACTGCTAAGAACCCAGGTTTTTTTTCCTTTGAACCCTAGGTGCTAAAGGACTCTTTCATTGGTAATTCCAAGACATGTATGATAGCCAATGTATCACCGAGCCACATAGCTACAGAGCACACCCTGAACACTCTGCGATATGCTGACAGGTGGGTGGTGAAAGTCAGTCTTGTCCAGGTGAAAAACACAAAGTAAAAAGTAATGTGTGATGTTTGTTGTAACATTTTATTTTGGTCGTATTGAAAATGTTGTTTTAGGCAAGAAACAGAATCTTCACAATGCAAATAAAATCGTTACCTATTCCAACTCCTATATTTTATCTTAAAATTTTTTGGGTCTTGTAAGTATTTTCTGATGATCCCTTACAGTGATGAAAATACCACTGCGTGCCCTGTAACTGCGGGATTACTGACCTCAGCAATCAAAAGTTTTGGTTTAGTTTTATATTGTGATACTATCTAGAATGTGTGGAAGTCCTTCACCCTCCCTCCTATAGAGCAGGAGGTAAATTACAGGTTGTGCAATGCTGGTGTTAGAAGGACAAGAGATAAGTTAAGGGGCAAGAAGAGCAAAGGGAACAGCTGAGGGTCAGGGTGATAGGGGAAAGGGTGATACCAGTTAATCAGCTCTTCATAGTTGCACTGGTGAGTCTGATCCAGGAGCAGTGCAGCCCTGTGCACATCACCTGAGCTGGGGAACCCACTGCAACTACTCCAAAAGTCCTACTTTGTGCCTTGTGGGACTCTGTGATGTGCTGTGGAGAGTACCAGCTTGTTCTGCTGCATTATAATGTGTGGAAATGCCACCCCCTTGCACTGAAACTGAGGCCATTTCCACTCACTTGACCTGCTATGCACTGCTCAAGGAAGCACTTAAAAAGTCTGCTATAGATTTTTCCAAAAGTTTAGGCATTTTGGCAGAGGGGTTTTGATATCCATGAAGATCACTGACAGAAAACAAATCATGATGTCGAGTTCAATATTTAGTCTTATTATGTGAAAGCATTGATTTGTTCTGAAGGTGCTGTTATTTATCTGAAAGCATGACATCTTCTAAATCCAGCCTCTTTTTTACAGGGTCAAAGAGCTGAAGAAAGGTCTTAGATGTTCTACCCCTGTCACAAGCAGGCGTCGCAGAGCTGGAAATGTATCTCCAAAACGTGTCCAAAGCACTCCCTCTTTGCCACCTGGGGAAAAGAGCTCTCCAAAGAAAGTGAAGCTAGGCCTACAGCATCCCTCAGGTGCTACAAAACCAAAGGCGTATCCTGCAGCACTCCAGCCACCCGGTGTCCCTCTTACCTCTACCCCCAAGGGAATTGGCAAAGGACATGCCTACAAAGGAAATACCAGCAGTCCCTGCTTCCACCACACCACCCCAGTTAAGGGAGTCCTACGGATAACACATCCCGTGAAAAAGAAAAATGATGATCTGTCCCCCCACTCTGAAAAGAGCCCGTCTGTGAAGGGTTTCATTGCCACGGCAGAAACAAAAGAGAGTGGCCAGCAGGACAAGTATATGCAAAACAGAACACCTGTCCAGTGCCTGAAAGTCCAGACAGTGCAACCTGTTCAGAAACAGCTTGTTCCTAGAGATGATAATTTCTCTGGAGATGAAAATCTGCCCTCCAACAGCGGACAGGAATGGGGAAATACTTTTTCTAAACAGTCTGTTGAACCCTGGTCATATCTGCCTCCATTTCAGAAAGAAAGGGAAGAGCATTTACGTCTTTATCACGAGCAGTTTCAGCAGCCCCCTATTCTACAGCAAAAATTGAACTATCAAACTCCTGAGAGGTTTTTAATGCAATACAAGTCCAAGGAGATTCAAGTGAAGCAGGAGCTGAGCGTTACTCCGATTGAAGGGCAGAGCAAAGAGGGAATGCAGCTGGAAGATCTGGATGACAGTGATTTCAGTGAAGATTCTTTCTCACCTGTCTGTAGTCAAAAGAGTGTGAAAAGAGGAAATGCCAACAAATGCAGTCAACATTCATTTTTCCTTCATGAAAGAGAACAAGGAACCGAAGAAGAGCAAAAAGGCCAAAAGCGACAGGGTTTATTTTTTAAATATGCAACACCCATGCAAGATCATGAACTAGATGACAGCTGGGATTGTAGTGAGGGCAGCCCAGAGGCCGAGGAACCCATTAAAAATGCAGGCTGCAGCAATACTACTGCAGACTGGAGCTATGACTTAGCTGTTGAATCCTCTCCAAGCAATACTGCAGAAAAACCTTACTGCCTGCAGGAAGATCCTGCTTGCAACTGGAGAAATGGCAAGGATTTCCTAGCTGATCACAAAGAGCACAAGTCCAAACACAGATGTCTTGTTTACTCCACTGAAGCTACCTTAGCTCCAGAAAAGGATGCTTCAAACCCATATGTATCTCCTGTATTGAAATCAGAAACTCCAGAGTGCAAAGAGATTGATCTCCAGCACAAGGAGAAGGAAGAATCCACTTTGGATAAACAGGCTACTCTTGCAGGAGGTGTAAAACGGAAAGCTCGAAGGAATGGAGTTAGCCACTGTGTATCTTCCAGTTGTTCCTCAGAATTCACTTCTGATGTCATGGCTCCTCTCCTCGTGTCCCTTCTTGGTGGTGAGGACACAACTGAAACAGAGAAAGTGTCTTCCAACCAAGAGAAGCCCCCCCACGAGAAGCAGGTGCCAGACAGTGACACCCAGAGCAGGTTTGAGGACGAGGGCTGGAAGTGCACCAGGAGCAGAGCTCTGACCGACAGCATGCTGGAGCTGGGGGAGCAGGCCTGCCACGGGGGAAGGCGCTGCGCCCTGCCAGGCTCCCCTCAAGCCGGGCACAAGTGGCTCCCACCCGCCTGCGGCCGTGTGAAGCCGTGCTGCTGCCGCCTGGGATCGGATTCATCCAAGCCAGGAGTCCGGCGAAGTTTGTTTGCTGGGCATGACCCCAAAACACCCGCAGCTGGATCCGCAGCTGGATCTGCAGGCCCCAGGGCAGAGAGAGAGGGTGGGGGGCTTTGCAGTGACTCCCCCTGCAAAGAACACGCAGGTGGCAGACGGTGTGGTGCTGATGTTAATCAGCATAACAATGCTGGTAATTCAGGAAAGTCTAACTCAAGTCAAGGGCCCGGTGCTGAGCACATGGCTGAGGAAATAAATGCTGAAACACCTAAAAAGAGCTGTGCAGCCCAGTCTTCCTCTCAAGAGAGCAGCCTGCTGCTGCAGCCCAAGCCAGCACTGAGGAACGAGGACCTCACCCATACTGAAGACCCTGCCAAGTCATCGTTCGGCAATGAGGAAACAGGGTTGCTAAAAACCAAGTTAATCCAGAGTATTTTTACACAAGAGACTTTACCTGCAGATGCAGGATTTGCAACCAAAGATAACAAGCCAATAGCAAATGCAAACAGCCCCTCACACATGTCCAGCAGCAGCTCTCCAAGTGCTGCATCAGAGATGGGGAAACGGCAGAGGGAAGCCCTAGAAAAAGCACAGTAAGTCTTGCTCGTGAAGTTTGTAGTGAAGCTTAGAAATTCTGGACATGCGATATATTTGCCTTTATTTGTATGTCAAACTCATATGTACTTCAAAAACCAATGGTTAATAATTCTATTAAATAATTATTTTATAAGAATCATAATTTATAGTAATTATCTTATAAATATATGGTTGCTTGTTATTTAGTGATATTTTAAAATCGCAGGAAGCCAGTTATTCTATTAGAGCTTCTAGAATAATGGTAGAGGGATAAATATTGTAATACAAACGACAGTTCTTAGTAATTAATTGGCTTCCTATTAGGTGTAAAGTACCTAAAATACATCAAAACCTCCCATCACAGCTGTTCCATCAATGAAAAGAAAAGCTGCTAGAGCAGCTGGACAGTCACTGAAGGTGTAGATAAAAAGCTTTTGAGTAGTCTGAGCTGCCACTGTCAGCTCCCAGAGACTGGACTGCATTCACTTGACTGAAAATACATTGTTGATCAGTGAAACTTGCTCAGAGGAATGAACAGCAGCACTGCATTCCTGCTCAGCCTGTTTCTCACTGAAATTATTTACAGGCTCATGGTTGTAAGCCATTTCATCAATTACTTAGATGATTGTTGTGCTCCTTGATTCTCCTACAGTGAAAAGCAGTTGTGTGCTGCCTGTGCTAACAAAGGGCTGTGGTCACTCCTGTGAGCAGCTCTCAGTCACTCAGGTCATCCTGAACCCCAAACCAGTGCAGCCCACTGCACTTCAAGGAGCACTGGTGTGTCCTGCCTGAGTGCCAGGGACACAGGACAGCAAGGCTTCCTCTGGGGTATTCATCTTTCTTGAGGGTTTATTGAGGCCAGCTGTGATTCTAAGCAGTGATTACATTACAGGCTGTGTAACCAGCGTGTGTTTTTTGTTAACCAGACAGGCTGTAATTCGTGCCCATCGGCAGCAGCTGAATGAAATGGCTTGCTTGTGCTTCAAGGAGGAGTGCTTGATAAATCAGATGTCAGCAATGGTAAGTGTTTCAGATGATGGTTTTGGTGCCCATTGAACCTGCATAAATTAATCTTAGAGATTATTAACTTGAATTGGTGATGTGATGTTTCGTGTCCGTTCAACCTCTTGTTCTCCAAGGCCTGTCTGAGTCCTGGGAGAGGCCTCTCATTTTCAGTGCCTGTTGTGTCTGTGCCAGTCTCCACTCTGACAGGTCCTTGGGGAGCAGGAGACAGACGGGCCAGCCCTGAAGCCTTGTCTCTGATAAAAAAGCCGTCCCTTATCTCACATCACAGGGCAGACAGTACCAGACAGGCCGTCTGTCCCTGTGATGTTTTAGTTCTTGCAGGCTGGGACAAGTAAGTCAATACCACACAACACAGCACACCCCTAGAACAGGACACTGGTGGCATTTGGCTCTTCCCTCTGGGAGCCTCTTTGCCTACCACACTGCAGGTGTGCCAACAACCCTGGCCCCGCTCGCTCCAGGGCTCTGACCACTGTGGCTTGTGCCTCACACGCTCTTGGCCTTGGTCAATCAAGTGTTTCTTGGCTTGTCTTTGCCTCAGGTGACAGTGGTGTACCCTAGACCTAAAAACTGATGCTTCCATGGCCCCACTGCTAGCCAGGCAATCCCAGTCTCTGTTTCTCATGCATTCCAACAGATGCATGTCACAGCTGGGTGAAAATCCAGACTATGAACATTTTCCAGTGAGAACTCCTGCCTTCTCAGTTCCCTCACGTTCTCAGTAAAGCCAAGCTCTATTGCTGCATTGCATTATCAAACCATTTCAATTTCTATCACAGTTCAGATCTGAAGTACAGGGACTCTTCCCTCAGGGACTTTGGAGTGGGGCCACCATGTGGCTTGCTCACTGTGATTTCAGGCTGCATGTGCTGTTTTACAGTTTACAAAGCAGCACAGGAGACATAAACTCTATTAGTTTTGTGGCAGACAATACAGTGAAACAAAGTTATCTTTCATCTTCTTAATTTTTTTAAAATTTTTTGAGATTGTTGTTCATAAGTCTGTTGGTCACTGGACACCAGCTCTCCCCCACCATTTATTTGTCCCTTGCAGCAAGCAGTTATTTTCTGGCCAGCAGAATTCTGACAAGCTTGCCAGGCCTCCCAGCAGTGTGTGAATAACATACCCTGCAGTTTTATTTCACAGCATGACCTTTTTTGGGTTATGAAATGTGCTTGGGCTTCATGCATCAGCTTCTCTCCTTCCATTTTCAGATGGTTTCAACTTCTCCAGCCATGAAATTTTGGCCGCAGGAGAAACTCCTGCCAAGACCAGCCACACACTGAACAAAGCAGTATTTAAAGTGCTTAAGAAAAATATGCCACAGCAGCTGGGCTAGTCTTCATCACCGTCCTGATTTCCCCGCAGGACAGAGATAGAGTGCAGGAGATACAGCTGGAGTACTGCCAAATAAGCTTTTGTGTGATTGATTTTCATGTACAGCAGCTGAATTCCCCAGCCCTGGGGATGCTGACACCTCCCAGCTTCCCAGGCATAGACCTGTGAACAAAGGCACCAAACTGCTCTCAGCTGGAGAGCAGAGCACGTCCAAGTGCTCCCTTATTAATACAAGCCCTACTTAAAAATGGATTAAAACTCCATACCAGTTTTAATCACAGTTCCATACTGTTTTTTATCCATGTGGCTGTGGAAGGTAGAGTTCCCCTGGGCTGAGGCTGGACACAGTGCTGGTATTGCTCATGGCAGATCTGCAGCCATGGCCCCATGACCTGATGGGAAATAAATCCCTACATCTCTCAAGACTGGGCTATTATGTCTGATCCATAGTGGCCCAACTCACTATTTATTTTCATAATTGATAAATCCAGCATGAGAGGTGTCAGGAACAGAGTTCAGTAAAGCTGTGTGACCAGTCCCTGTACCAAACCTTTGAAAAGCTAACCAGTGTAGGAGAGTGACAACAGCTGTTTTATATATTTTTATTTTTAAACCTAGCTATACGAGCTGTAGTTTCACCAACAGATAAAACTACCAGAGTCAGTGAACCTTGGTATTTAGAGGCGCTGATCTTTGTCTGTGAAGGCTGTGACTTTAATAAGGAAATGCTGATTTAATCTACTAGACTGCAGAATGCTTTTATGTTCTGCTGCAGTGTAAAAAATACACTGATTTTCTCCAACCTGCTGATACTGTTCCCTAAGCTTTCCTTGTGCCTTCCTCACCAGGACTTTCAGAATTTCATGACCATGCTGGATGAAATTTTGGTGCTGAAGTCAAAGTGTGTCCAAACGATGCGAGCCCAGCTTCAGCTGTGTTTAGCCTCCCCTGGCACTGACACATCCCTGCAAACACCTCCACCAGTTTAGACCTTCTTTGCTTCCACATGCACTGGAGCAGCTATGGAAAACAGCAGCCAGCACTTTGCTACACTTGGTGCTGCACAGTGTGGGTGGTAGGGGATAGCTTTTGGTTTGATGTTTGTGATTAGTGTGTGTTTTATATAAGGATGGAGAGAATTCTGAGTAAATGAGAGATGACTAATTGGCACCATAAGCTTTGTATTTCATTAATACCAGTAAGCCACATTTGAACAGTAACAATTCAGCAGCTTTTAAAAATCTCACCAAGCAGCAGACAAGTCGTGTTCATTTATCACAGCAGTTTCTCACATGTTAAAGGCAATTCTGTGTTGCCAAGTAAGGGTAACAGCTTTGAAGCCAGATACAGGTCTGAACAAAAATGCTCAAAAGCTACCCAGAAAAGTGTTTGCAAACAAGCCAGGAAAGAGAGAGGAGCCAGGGGTTATTATACTAATGTGACTGGACCTTAAGTAATTGCAAGTTAAGGCAGGGCATGAAGTGCTGTCAGTTTCAGAAGAAGGAAGCCTAGTGTTGAATTAGTTCTTGGGATGAACCCTCCAGAGCTCCTTGAAAGAGGTGGCTCTAAGTTATGGGTAAGGAGTGGTTTAGCAGGGATTTTGTACCAAAGATTGATCTGGTGATTTAATAAGCACATGGGTTTCATGCTGCTGCCCAGAGGAAGAGGCCAGCAGCTGTACCTGCTGCACACCACATCTGACGCCTGCACTGCACAGAGCTGATTGGATTTCTCACAAGAGAAGGGGGTTTGCTTGGAGGCACTGGGTTTCCAGAAGCTGCCGATAGCACTGTTATGTGGAACTGGTATTTGAATCAAGAGCTATGGAGCCATCAGCTGGAGCCCTGCAGAAGCCCTGGTGCTGCATGCATCACATCTGAACCACAAAGCCAGTCCACTTGCTAAAGGCACAAGTGACCTTGAGACATGCTCGCTGACAACGCACTATGTGAGCGCTCCCACTCCAAAATTAGGGCTGTCGCAGCACATTCATCCATCTCTGTGTCTCCTCAGTAATGCCTGTGGTAGCTCATTCAAAGCCTGCTCAGTAGCCAGAAATGCCAAGGGTAATGGAACACTGCTGTCTGACCAGCTGTGGGTTTTGCTGCCTGCCTGCACAGCCTCCCTGAGGAGCCCAGGTTGGGCTGAGCGGCAGCACAGTAATCGCAATGACACTCTGGGATGCGTATTTGGTGTAAACGCTCCCAGGAATGTCACCCAGCACAGGCCTGGGGAACAGAAGCAAATCCCACATCACTGCCCTGACTGTTGGGTTGTTTTTAGCACTGGTTAGTTTCCATCTTGGAACTGAGACTGGATTTCTCTGTGGAGTTCCTCTGTGGTCTGAGGTTATGGCTCTCAAAACAGTTCCTGTGTCCCGGTTACAGGCCAGCAGCATGTCGCACCTGAACCTGGGTCTCACAGCCCACTGTTGAGAAGCCTCCCTCACTAACCCAGAGAAATGAGGCATCCAGGAGCAGACTCTTGATATTTCTGCATGGCACAGAGCAGTGGTGCCCAACAGCCACCAGAGAGCTGTAAAGCAGTGGGACATCAGCACTCTGCTAAAACCACGAAGGGAAGAGCAAGTGTTTAAAACCAGCAACCCCCTCCACTTCCTGGGGCCAGGGAAAGCTTTCCCATGAGTAAGGTAAGGGGAATACGAGGCAGCTGGGTAGTCACTGTCCCTTCTGGTAGCATAAATTGGATGTGGGACTTTCCCCAGCACGTTTTTAGCGAGCATGCAGCAAACGCTGCAGTCAGGGAGCAGCTGAGGAGTTTTGCAAGTCTGTTTGGAACCAAAGAAAAGGTCAGACTGTAGGATGTGTGCACAGGTCACAGGAAAATGGGATGCCCAGTCAGAAACAGTGCAAAGGAGGAAAATTTTCCCTCCACGTACTCTGACATTTGGGGGATGAGTATTGGTTGATTGCACTTGCAGGTTTTTAAAAAGCAGCTCAGCAAACTATGTTCACAGGCGTTTTGAGTGTCTTACAGAAGCTGAACATTCCTAAGCAACGCACAAGAATAATTTGCACAACCCACAGTGCCATGTCCTAACCTCAGTATCTGCAGGGGCAGATGACAAGACAGATGAATAACCAAAAATTTCTGTGAGCAGAGGAGATGTGAGTTAAGTCAGCTGCCAGATTTGAGACACCTGTGAATCCCATCGATCTATTGTGAAAAAAGCAAGTCTGTCCGGCAGAGCTGAGCCCCAGCACCAATTCCCAGAGCAGGAACTATGTGCTCCCTTGAGGAACAGCCAGGGACACTGAGAAACAACAAATAATCAAAACAACACGCAGTTTTCCGAGGTCTGATACAAACTTTTTTTAAAACGGGTTACCCAGCCAATCCACATGACTTTCCTTCTTAAATGTAACATTATGTCTGTTCTCCAAATTTTATTTTCTCTACTGAAGGTGAGACTTGACTAAAATTAAAAAAAAAAAGCACCTAGCTGTGAAAATCAGCCCATCCTTGGCAATAACATGGACATGCTTGAAGTGCTGCACACCAGGAAGATATGAACAGTGGGCTCCTCACATGCAACAGAAACTATCAAGCTGTTGTCAGAAATGGTAACATTTTCCTCTCCACTTTGAGGGTTATTACCTAGTTGCTGCTTTAATTCCTCTGCGAAAATGTGCTAAATGAACATTTTAAGTGTCATCCCCTTCCTACTGTTTGATATTTCATTGACAACTGCTACAAAAGGCTTTCATTTCAACTTGAGGAGCATGTGTGAAAGTGTCATAAAAGCAATCTAAGAGATTTAGAGAGCTTGGCCATATACAAATAAACACAACTAAAATTGATTCACTTTTGTATTTGGATGCAACAATAACTATTAAAATGCTTATTAGCAGAGGCTTGATACTGTTTTCAATAATTAACACAATTTAAAATAAAATCAATTTGCTACAGAACTCTGGTAAAAATCATTCTATGTAAACATGATCAAAATGGCCATTTGATTGACTGCAAAAGATTAAGTGGGGCTGGACATCAGTACAAGCTCCCCTTCTCACAGGGCCTGTTGGAGTGTTTCAGAAGCCTGGAGCCAGGGCCAGAACGACCCTTCCTGGCCTGGAGAGCAGCCACAGAAAGCTGTTGACACGGGCTCTGTGCTCCAGCAGATCCGGGACAGGAGGCACGAGGCCAGGCAAAAAAAGCGCTGGGGCACGGGGCAGCTGCCGCTCCCACTGCCCGACTGCAGGAACGAGAGCCCTCGGCTGCCGTGGGGGTGAGCGATGGCTCTGCAGCACCACAGCCACTTCCACGCTGCTGCTGTCCAGAACCAGCAGGAGGCAGCTCAGAGATGCTCTGGCTGAAAGCACAACCACCAGTTGAGGCTCTGCCTCTACACTTCTCCCCAGTCTTCCCACCCAGGCACACAGACCTCAGACAGAAGCTCTGACAAAGGTACAGCAGGGACATAAAGCAATGTGACCTGAGGGCCTAAGGAAAAGCTCCAAGGTCACAAGTGTGACCAAGGGTGCAGCCAATCCTGTTGCCAGTCAGCAGCAGGGCAGAGCCCAGCCTTGCTCCAGCCAGCAGCAGGGCTTCCCAACCCCCACAATGAACTGTGCCTGGACAGAACAGTATCAGATTAACAAGGGCTGCACAGCACCCTGAACACTGAACTCTGGTCACATTGTGTCTCTTGTTACACATTAATTCCGCAATGCCTCTCCTCTGAGCCACCCCATTAGTCCCCTCACTCTGTGGTCTTCTCTGAGATGCCACCCCAGGAATACACTTCATGGCCTCAGCCACCCACGGATTTAACTCCAGAAATGTCACTGCCGAAGCAAGAGCAGCAGCACCAGGGGAGATCCGGGTGGGCATGGTGTTCTAGAATAAGACCCTGCATCTTCCCAGGTGCCATGTCCCATCTTCACCTCCCTGCTCTTACTTCCACAAGAGTTCCGAAAGCAGAGTGGTTACTCTATGGGGTTAAGAGCCAGACCTCACAGGGGAACTGTGAAAAAACAACACACACTAATACAATCAGAGAATATTTTATTCAGAGGTTCGGTCTAAATAGTTGTTTCTTTGCTGGCAAAGACTTCTTGCCCCTTCAGGACTGTCTGGTACTAGACAGGGACTCACTGGGGTAGCAATTCTGAGAAAACCAGAAAAAAACCACAACCGAATGCTCTCAGCAGTGATGGTACAGCAGTTTGAATTTTGTTTCCACGGTTTTCCAATTAATCAGGAACCCCATTTCCTCACTTCACTGTCACATTTCTCACCTGGGAAGGAAGAAAAGCTGGGCATTACCTGCACTCACAGAGGCAGCAGCTGCTGCCCCACCAGCTGCTGAATGCCCTTCTTAAACAAGCTGTAATTCAGCTCCACCACTAGAAACTGGTGAAGTTCAACAGTATGGGGTATGTGCAAGGCAACCTGCCCTGCTCCTCCTCCTCATCTCTCCCATCTCCAACTGGCCAGCAGATCCCTCCCCTGCTTCATTTTAAGTAAAGTATGTAATTAACACAGTTGGGCACCCCACAGAGAATTCCAGGAGTGCACACTGGGCCCAAATTACATGTTTTGGTCACACAAAGTTAACAACATAATGGAGACAAATGCCATCTCCTGCGGAGTCCTGATGAGCTGAAACCTCCTGCTGAAAAACCTACTCTGATGCAATGAGCTGGGCCCTTTTCCCCCTCAAAGTCCAATGCTGCAGTTCTAGGCTCTAACATGAGCTCAGATCCCGAGGCTGGGGTTTTGCCACAAAACAGAAATCAGCTGCAGACAAGCACAGCACCCTCCACCACTGCAGCTGTAGGCCAGAGACCTCTGGTTGTCCTGCCCAACAGTGCCCACAGGAGCTGGCAGCAGCTGGGCAGGCAGGATCCACCAAGTTCCTTGTCTGCTGAAGCCAAAGAGCATGAGAGATGGGAACCATGACACTGGGAGTTATAATGAGGGTTTTATTAGTTTTTCTTCTGCAGAATCAAAATATTTAGCAAATTAGAGATTCCTCAAGACTGCTGATATTTCATGTATTTAGAACTTGATCAATGTACAATGTAATACTTTGAACTATCAAAAACAACCCCAAACCTGATCTGTAATACTAGATGTTATTATTATGTAATTCTATAGCAGTGTGAAAAATGGAACTAATGCAGTGAGTATATTTGTTTTAAAGAAAGTGCTTGGAAGAAACCTCCTGCATCACACTGTGTATTATTTAAACCAAAAAGATAACTGACTTTCTAGCAGGGCATTGTCTTAAATATCCTACAAGCCTGGGGGATTAAGAATACTGAGCCCCAGGCTCTCTGCCTTCAGGTTCAAGAACCAACATAAGTTGCAGGTCCAGATAGAATTCACAGCTTACCTGTTTCAAGGGAACTTACACACCACTCAGCATTGAATGCTCATGTCTGGCAGAAGTGTTGGATGCACGGGTAAAAAACAAAAACCATAAGGATAAAACAAGGTTCTCTCTTTATGCATAGTGACAGTTTCTGAACCAGTGTTTTACTAAGTTACAGACTAGCTTTCAACCAAAAAATAAAACTCCATTGCACTA
>VWZT01013519.1:448942-499068 GCA_013397055.1 Pachycephala philippinensis | reverse complement strand
ACCTCTCAGGTACTGCAAGCACCTTTGAACCTGTGCAGGCAGAATAGTGATCATAATGCAGTTACACATAATTGAAGAGAAATTATTAGATCACAAAAGCTGTTATTGGCCAGTGGAGTAGCTGACATCAGCACACCCAGCTGTACTCTCTGCATGGAGATGGCATCCCTTTGCAGCCCAGTTGTCAGGGGCAGATGTTCTGCAAAGTACATTTCTATTAATCAATTCAATATTCCAATGGGACTAAGCAAGAAAGTTTCTCTGGCTTAATTTTTAGCAGGAAGAAGCATACTTCTGCCCTAAAGTGCAACAGTGAATCAGTGTGTGTCAGCTTAGGAGAGGGATTCACTACTAATGATCTGTGGAGAATATTGATAAACATTGAAATAATGCAACTACATTCAAATAAATACCTGTCTCCAAAGAAAAGAACTACTGAAAGAAAAGACCTTGGATGGACATTTTTCCTTGACTGGGGAAAGATACAAATATTTTACTGAAGAAGAGTATTTAATAAATAGTGCTGCAACAGTGAGCATAAAGAATTTGAATAGTCTGCAAAGATTATTAAGAGGACCAGAAAAAAAGCTTATTTCTGGATTTTCTCAAAGTGTCATGAAAATTTGGAACCAGGTTTTAAACCAGAGGAAAATGCAGATGAATAAATTCAGGCAATACAAAACATGATGGTACAGGAATAGAAAGAGTGTGCCACCCACACTCCTTTTTGCTTGGTAGGAACTATACACTCTAGGAAGAACACTTCGTAGATGAAACAGATAAAATCTAGCTTTGCACAAAACTCTAAGTGTTCCTACAGGATTTCGGTGATGTACTTTGAACAGTACTTTCAACAACATAAATTTTCAGGACTACAAAATAGAAAATTTACATTAAAAAAAATGATATATTTTCCTGCCGCCTCTCCCTGATGTAAAACCGGCCAACTAATTTCCTTCCTTTTTCAGTTCGACTAGCAAAATGAGAGTAAACCCAGCCAGGAAGCAAACCAAGTAAAGTTAGTGCAAGTGTTCATCATAATTCTCCAATTTCAGCCACCTCAAATGGCATTTCAATTGCTACACTAACAGAAGGAAACAGGTTTATGATCTGCACCATCCCTGCTGACTTCACTGTGGCATTAGGAATTTTTCCCTGGCGCATAGTTTTTATCATGTACTTGGTCTCTAGCAGAGATCAGTACAGAGATTATTTAAAAGCTCTAAGTAAAGGCTCAAAGGCTTCTGAAATGGTAAGTTTCAAATGAATCTGAAGGGGATGTGTTTAAAAGATGTTCACCTACACTAATCCTTTCATGGTGAAAGGATGGGAGCAAAGTCATTAACATGAGAGAAAACAGAAAGAAGCAGACATTGAAAAGATGAACAGTCAATATTAAAGCAGGGATGGATGCAGACTATAGCCATGCCAAAGATGGTTTGGCTCCCAGCACTGTACTGTGACAAAACCAGTTGATATATACACTTTTTTTCTCTTTGTCCCATTATATAAGGCCCATCTCTGACTTCATTTCTTATTTTGAAGGAATTTTTGATGAATCACAATGGAAAGCTTATTCCTGATCAATCTTCCATGGGAGTTTGTGCCCAGGCATACTCAGAGGCCCCTCTGCCTATCCATTTGCATATCAGTTAAGAGAAACTTTTCAAAATCTGGCTTTGTGTTTCCAGTTGTCAGTGCAGATTGAATTGCTGAGGAAAAACTACTGGGAGAGAAATGTGCGGGCAGACGTTCAGAAACAGAGGGTTTTTCATGATCCGGTTTCTTTACACTGCCCGAACATTGCAAAGAAGACAGTCTGCTCACAACAGGCAAACAGAGGATTGTCCTAACACGTGAGAACACTGTGCTCCACAGAGCTGTTAGATCCATCTCCCAGATAAGCAATGCCACCACCTCGTGCAGCAAAGGAAAAAGAAAGCAGCTTTTGAAACAAAGCAAAGCAAAGAAACCTTTGGCATGGCGGCCAGATGCGAGTTCTGCTTTGATACTATAAAGTATATATTGCTGTGGCACCAGTGTGATCTTTGCAACTAAAACTCTGTAATCTCTGCTTGTATATTCTGCCTGGAACAACAAAGCTTCTGTTTCCAACTGAGTTGGTTTCAGCTGCATTCAATCTGTTTTCTCAGCCTCCATATGAATAATACTGCTGCTTCAGGTTTTGCAGACGTTCCTTTTAATCACAAGAACAAGGCTGACATGTAAACTGACATCTGCAACGCTGCACAGTAATTCCACTCACACATCTCCAAAAGCTAAATTTGTGACTTATATTGTTGTTACAGCTAAATTAGTGCATTTCTCAACCTTCAACTGGTTTGCTTATACTTATTCTTTTTTTAATAGTATTGCTCAATTTTATCGATCATTTAATAAGGTGAAGTCTGTTCTTAGTCCTTTGGTTCGTCATTTTGCTTCTTAATAGATGCTGGTAGCACTGAGATTTCATGGCCAACCTAATGACAAAAAGAATATTATATTGTACCATCTTACCATGTTGTGCTCTAGTGAAACACAATCTGATGCACAAATGATCAAGTGCTTAATTTAAAATGAACTGGAGATGGCCATCTGCAGTCACAGATATTTCCATGTGTTTAGGGTATGCATGTTTCATGCATTGCAGAGTCTGGTGCCATTGTCCTTCTCCCGTTTGGCATTACTAAGATATTACACTCCCATGAATGATGACTGACTACAACAGTTCTGGCACTGACAGAAAATGCTGCTATTGTAAGATATGCAAAATGTGGCTTCCAGCAGAGACCATCACGGCATGGTTCTCAAAAGCCTGGCCAGAAAGCCTCTTTCCAGTTATTCAACAGAACTGCTCTTTATTGAGCGCTGTGGTTTGAGCACAACAAATGTACAAGCCCAGACTGTGCTAAGTCACAAAGACAACACTGTTTTGAAGATACTTGAAGAGCTATATCTTCCTTTCTGTGACATTGGGGTAAACCCAAGATTCTACTGGGAACACGTTGAGTCTACATGTTCATGCACTGAGTTCCACACAAACACCAACTAAGGAGAAAGCACAGTCTGCATCTTACAAATGGATTACAGCCACAAAATAGATGCTGACAGTTGTATAAGTTTTCTCTGGTGTATGACTACAGGCAATCCTACAGAAATAGCATCCTTGTGGTTTTCAGTGGTTTAAATTAATGGGAATAAATATGCACACTGCACAGGGAAATGGATCAGTGATGCAGCATGGTTTTGCTTCACTGAATTTAATAAGTATCAATTTAAAAATTAATTCCTAAGGAAACCATTCTTTGTGCTTTGTAACCTCACGGTTCCTTAAATTAATCCCAGGTGATCATTGCCTTTCTCCAGCAAACACCTCTGACCCTTTCACGTCATGAACTTGATGACACGTGGAAGACACTTGACCTCAGCAGAGAGGGTTATTTTAGATAGTGCTGTGTGTAGTTTATTGACTGAGAGAAGCAAACGAGAATCAATGAAAAAAACATCTCTGATGGTCAATGAGGAGGAATCTGATCTGCTGGCCACTGAACTTGATGTCCTTTTTTAATGATTTCAAAGGGACCTTGGCTTGCACACACAAAGCCCCTCACTTGTCAAGAGCAGGAGAGGCACCACATTCCCAATTCACCCACGGCATCCAACAATGTTCCTCTCAAACAACCCATGTGATTAATATAACACACTGAGTGTGAAGATTACAATTTTCCTGGCCACCAACCAGCAGCATTTAAAACAATAAATATTTAAAGCAGCGATGCTTTGTATCAAGCTCTACCAGCCCATCCCTTTTACACTTCTTTTCATTGCTGTTATTAATTTAGAGCTGCATTTTCAGCTCCAAGTAATCTATATGTGTGCATGCTCAACATCATGCAGTCACCACTTTCCTTCAATCTTCTGCTGCATACACCTTGAATGATATGGATGACTATATGTAGTTACTTCACATTTTTACCTCATGTGTATAAGTTCTTCATCCTTTTAAAAATAGCTTCTTTGTTACACTACATTAAAACAGGATACAATTTTCTGATAAACCATTACCAGTTCCTGGCAATTCAACTGTATAGAAAGACTCTCGTCATCGTTAATGTCCTTGATGTTGAAATTCAGTTTCTAAGAAGCAAGAGGACATATAACGATATCACACTTTTGCAGCATAACATACAGGGAATACATCTTCCATGCATCAACTAAGAAGTTGCACAAGTTGCCTACAAAATTTTCCATGTATCCCAGAGAGACAAACCACTTCCTATCAGGATACAACATGCTAAGCCCTCAGATAAGACTGCTTTTTTAAAGCAGAAATACCTCTTTTACATTTGACTTCTCTCTTTTTCAGGTTTACATTCCCCTTGGAGGCAAACTAGCAAATTACACAGGAAAATTTATGTGATAAGTCAGTCATTCCTTATGCAAATATTACGTTCTGCTTCAGGGTGTATCCTTAAGCTGCATCAGATATTTACCTCAGTTTTTGAAAGAATTTCTTCTGCTAGACCAAAATGCTGTCTTGTAGAAAGGAAATTATACTGAAGTTTGTGATAAAACAATCTGCAGGCATTTTAAAAGGCATTATCACTAGAATTGGGGAAGAATACACAATGAGATTTTGTTGCCTGGCAATCTTCTGTGTATTTACAATTCATATTGGGTCATTGAAAATCACAGAGATGAAAGAAACCAAGGAATTTTGCTCCTCAGAGCTGCTGGAACGTGTCCAGAGGACAATGGAACTGGGGAAGGGTCTGGAGAGTAAGTCATATCAGGAGAGTCTGAGGGAGCTGGGGGTGTTTAGCCTGAAGAAAAGGAGGCTCAGGGAAGACCTTATTGCTCTCTAAAACTCCAAAAAGAGGTTGTAGTCAGGTGGGGGTTGGCCTCTCCCCCAGGCAACCAGGGACAGGACAAGAGGGTTGGTTACAAGCTGTGCCAGGGGAGGTTCAGGCTCGACATCAGGAAGAATTTCTTCTCTGAAAGGGTGTTTAAGCATTGGAAGGGGCTGCCCAGGGAGGTGGTGGAGTCACCATTCCTGAAGGTATTGAAGAAACAACCGGACGTGGCACTTAATGCTATGGTTTGGTTGACAAGGCTCAGTCAAATGTTGCACTCGATCTTGGAGGTCTTTTCCAACCTAAGTGATTCTGTTTAAGCCCTTCTGACACAACTCACATTTACTTTCCGACCAACAGCCTCTGATCGTCATGACATAAAGCAGTAGGAATAATTAATTCACTATTTCTTCATATTTTGTACTTTAACTTGTATACATTGTCCAATTAGCAATTGACATATTTTCTTTACATACTAGAATTTGAGAAAAAAATATTCGAAATTGCCTGGTTCTTTTTCATTTCCTGACTATATTCATAGTTAATGCTGAGATCTCAATGTTAGCTCTTCTGACATTACAATGACCTGATTTTGAGTTCCTAAAGTTAAACATTATGTGCCAATTTCAGATACACAGCCTTACCATTCTGGCCCACATCAAAGCATTAAAAAGGTCTCAAGGACATCATTCCGAAGGGTGTAAATGAAAGTCCCAGCTATACAGGCTTCCTTCCTGGAAAAATAACACCTTTGAATTGGGTGGGGGATGTGCACGAAACTTCTTTAGATGCTGGAGCTTCATTATGCAACTGTTCAGATGTACCCATTACCATGACTGAAAATTCCAGCTGCTTTTGACTTCAAGGCAAAAATTCAAGGTTACTTTAACATAGCTTTCTCTGCATTTGATAATACCTATTTTCTGCTAAGGAAAAATTAGTTTAGAACTTCCCCTGCCTCACACTGCAATTATTTTTTTCATCAGTTAGAGCAGCTGCCAATTTACTACACTTTGTGACCTGCATTAGGTTGGTTTAGAAGCCAATCTAACAGTAATAAGCCTTGCTGAGCAGGAAGAGCCTTCGTGTTCACTATTCAGGGGATGGAGAGAGATGATAGCATCAACAGTCCTTATCAGATAACAATTGCAAACCCAGTTCTGACTCAGTCCTCTGAGAGCTATGAATCGATTGGTTCCCTCATAATATTTTAACTCAAAAATCTGTAAAACAAATAATGAACCATGTTAATGAAAAAAAAATTAGTTTCTAGTATTCATCAGTGTTTTTGTTATAGGCATTTCTCATTTCGAGTGTGCCACATTTGATAATAGCACCTCACATAAATGTGTGACAATACTGAAGCCAATACAGTACATCTGAAGATAACCCAATAGCAAATAAGCTGTAACTTGCATATATAATTACATTTACAAAAGATAATCACTACTAAATTTATTAGAGAATTCAAGAAAAGAAAAATGTGTATTAAGAAACAAAACCTGTCCCTTTTTCTGACCAATATTTTTGACTATATAATCTATAAAAGAAATTAGATTTGACATCCAGGAAACACTTTTAGACACACTGCTACAGGGCAAGTTAGTTGTTTGGTCTTTTTTTTTTTTTTTTTTCCGTAAGGATTATCAGTAAAATCTATGAATTTTATAGTTAAAAGCACTCTCTGAGTAGCCAAGAGCTATATTTCTATATTAGCATTAGTAGTAATTATTACCCTTTTACTTAAAAAGTCACATCTTTGCCTTTGCAAAAGCTGGGCAACTCCTATTTATTTGGGAATTTACTTTGGGATGAATACCTCTGGGATACAAGAACTCAACACTTCTGCCCCAAGTGCAAGAGACAATTATTTGATCTCTCTCTGCAGCACAAGTAAACACATCTCATATTTCAAAAATAGCAACAGAAAACCATACCAAAGGAAAATATTCCCCTGCAAGTCTAAGGAGAGTATAAGGAAGAAAATAAGCTGTGACAGATTTGGTTACTTAATGTACCACCGGGAGGTGCCCAGATCCTGAGGTAATAAACACATTACAAAAATTCATACAGAACGGAATACTCTAATTCACATGCAAAGCACTGTGCCCACAGCATCAGGTGTTCCCCAGAGGGATATCATACAGTGGTGATGAAAATAACAGAATAAAAGAAGAAAAAAAGGAATTTAGAATAACCAACCAAATAAGTCAGAGCAGTTGACACTTCACAAGGGAAGATGTTAAAGACAAGGAGAGAGAAAAGACAGTGATTCTGGGCATCTGAGATGGCTAAAGTTCAGTCTGAACCAGAATATCCCACGGGAGTCAAGGTATGCTGTAAGGTATAGTAAGATATATGTGAAGTATATCAAGGAATCCAGTCGTAAGGAAGAAATAGCCTATATTTTCTCAGGGTTATGAAAACAAAACCACAATTTTAGAGATTGTGAAAAGAACCTTGTTTTTTTAATGAGTAAATTTGATTTCAGCTCTACTTCACTTCTCTTTCTTCACTGTCTAATACAGATAGAGAAGGATACACATATTAAAGGAAAAAGAAAAAATACAGAAGTTATGCTTTACAGGATAGATAATTTTTGCTAGAAAAAGGCCCTGACAATGGCAGCTGTGCTGAGACACCAGTAAGGGTCACCTCATTGATGAGTGTGTGTTACTCACTCCTGCTAAATGCCTTTCACTATTGTACCTTTGAACAGGTGTAGAAACATTAAAGAAGTATCTGAAGACAGCCCTATCCTTCCACCAGAATGTTAATAAGGAGCCATTATTCCAGTCAAGCCACGTTTCTCCTAAAAAAATTATACTACCCGTACTTACCACAGAGGTATGGAATGCACACAGAAGCAGCATAGGTTATAATTAGTTCAGCTCTTGTTATAATAAAAAAAAAGTTATGAATTAAAATACATGGGGGCATTTTGATTCTTTTCTGCTATGAAATATCTACTTGTGCTTGCATTTTCAATTGTTCAAACAAAGCTATTTAGTCACGTCTTGTATAAATGTTGGAAATCCTGCAGTTTAAGGGAATAGATCATGATACATATTTCCAGATCAATCCTATTACAGGAAGTCACTCGTGCAGTGTTTTTGTAAAAGGGATACTTACCACTTCAGTGAATGATTCAGAGTTTTAATTAAAAGAATGCTACAGAAATAAAAATCAGGAGTCATAAATTAAAGGCACAATAAAAATCTCTTCAATTTCGAGTGTCTCAAAACTATAATGAGTTCAGATCCAGGATTTTCACTTGGTTCACTTTATGGCTAATCTGAAGACATCTACACGATTGAGATTCTGACCATCACTGCAGGCCTGGTGTCCAGGTCAGTGTCCTACTTTGAGTCGATCTCAAATAAATAGTTAGAGAGTGTGAACTGGTTGAAAATATCAGTCCCTCAAAAAGCAATTTTTTAATATACTAAAAACAGGAAATACATGAATAAAGATATAAAATGGCTCAGGCTGTTATTGACTCGTTACCTGGGGTAACCGTTTTTACAGTGCATTTGTGTTGAGATTCAGACATCTTTACAACCAAACTGATTCTTCTTTATGTATGATACATGCTTGGAATAGAGGGTTCTGAGGATCAGAATAGAGGGTTCATCACAAAAAAATGGAATTATTTGCAGAAGCTCTAAGTGTTGCAGGTATGCCAGCAGAGAGCCTTACTGTGTATGATCGTGTTTCAAGAGCACATACATGTCAAGCTTCAGCTGATTCTGTCAAAAGGGATACTTGAATGCATAATAATACATTTTTTTCTTACTGAAGAGACTGTCCGTGCCATATAATAAAAGCAAAATTGCAGAAAAAATTTCCAACGTTTCTGTCTAAAAAGAAAAATATATGCTGCCTATTAATTTTATTTTCAGCTTTTCTCTATGATAATTCTTTACTGGTCAAGTACAATGTAATAGGTGTGATACCTATTAGAAATCATCTTTATCCTTATTATTCCAGTTCACTCCTTGAGGCATTTTCAGGGTGCACCAATCAGTATTCTCTGGAAGACTGTCTTACACAGCTAGTGCATAAATGCAGTGCATCTGGAGCTACTCATGCAAATCCAGAGAGGAAACCCAATGTACATCTCATATTTTTTGGAAAACTGACCTGAACATTGGCTGCATCTTCCCTAAAAGTAAGATACAGCTTCTACCAGATAAGAACATGAGGATTTCAGAAGCTATTTTTATTTTAAGTAGGTTTCATAAACATAAAATCTAAAAGTCTCAGTCTACAGATTCCTACAGTTTGAAAAGCTCTAGGTTGATAGAAATTATATTATTTAAAATATTACAGAGGCCTTGCTACAAAAGACGGCACAGATGAAGAAAGCAGAGGATACATGTTCCAGGAAAAATCAGTGCCAGTCTGTGCCTTAGCCTTTTGTTACACCAAAGCAACAAAGAGGCTCAACAGTAAGAAGCAGCAGCACAAGAAGCTCAACCTCACCCAGCAATGTGTTCTTGCAGCCCAAAAAGCCAACCATGTCCTGGGCTGCAGCAAAAGCCTCAGGGCCAGCAGGAGGAGGGAGGTAATTCTGCCCTTCTGCTCGAGCAAAAAAGAAGTTGGAGGAATACAACAAATAATTTTTAAAAATCCTTATGTAAACAATTCAAAGTAAAAGAGGGGTCAATTCTCTTGAAAAAGGTTTGCTAATCCCTAAATCTAGCACAGATTTAGTCTCTCTATCAGAAAGCCAGTCACAAACCACAAATGTCTAAATATTTATGTTTTCTTTGATTTTAAGTAGCCTACATTTGTAATGAGAATTTTCTGATGAACATAAGTGGTTGTCAGTGTCAGTAAAGAACATTTCATTTCAGATACAGGATGGGTTGTTAACTTCAAGTACTTCCAAGAAGTAATACCTTCAGTTACATTTGGGAGGCTTTGCTTTATGAAAGTCTCTCTTTATCTGACGTAAATTAAACTAATAGACAATATTAACTTTTACAGAATTGAGGATTAGAAAGAACTGGAACACTAGGGGGAAAAAACATACAGAAGAAAGGTACTTAATGGCTTCTTCAGGGAAAACCTATTATTTTTTGAACATTAAAAATGTTCAGTTCTTTCAAGTCAGAGTTACAAAGTGATACAAGCCTTTCACACAGCTGGATTTTCAATATTAGACCATTAGAAGACCAGAAAACCTGAAGAGATATTTTAATTACTGGTGAGAGTACAATCTTTTTCTGGCTCACACGTAAAATTTTTAATCTCAGGATTCTTCCTAAATATGATAGAAAGGTACTAATGAGAATCCTTTCTCTTGTCACATTGACTGTTTTAGTCAAATAATTTAATGCATTATCATGCCCAGGTATCTGGGCAGACACCCTTTACTGTTTGTCTTTACAATTATAAACAAAACAATGCTTTTTACTGTCAAATATCTGCATTCTTTAATTTTCAGTTAGTAACTCTACACACATTTCAGGTTATTTACTACTATGTTACAGCATAGTTAAGCAATTTTAAAAATTTATTTTTCACTGAATCCTTTTTGTTTTCTAAATTGTCATCACAGGCAGCTCTACAAGTTCTTAAGAGTTTTAAAGCTACAACTACTCTCCTCTCTTGATACTGTAACAGAAATGGATTTCAATTACACCTGATTATCATCAGTATTATGCTCTATTTATTGTCAGATATCTTTCCAACATGTTTTGGTAACAAAGCATAAAATACTCTACTAATGGCAATGACATGAATGCCTAAAAGTGAGTGCCCAGACAAAAGGGAGAGAAATGGCCACTAAAATTTGGAAACAGGTAGGTACACAGATGAGTGGTGTTTCTGTCCTTCATAAGAATCTATTTTGCATCAATATTAGTATCAGTAGCAGTTCTCTGTACATATTATAGATAGTGTATTTCCACCAACCATCCCTCTCTGGTGCTTGATTTGGGCCTTATTGCCAGCACTCACAGCCTGAACAAGCCACATCACTGGATGGCTCTGTCTTCCTGTCTCATTCCTGTTTAGTTTTCCTTCTAATGTCACCAAAAAAGTGGGAATTATGATGATTTCCCTTTTTGCAATGCAGAAGGGAGGCCACTAAAAACTTGCTGGAGATTGACAATTAATTTATCTTAGGAAAGGCTATGCAATGCAATTATGTTGCCTTCCAGCCATGGCAGAACAGGCTGAGGCTCACGCATATTCAACTATCCTAGCCTAAAACCATAAAGCATTCACATGCTGTTAAAAGTATTTCTAGTTCTCTAGCTATCAAAAACTCGATATCACTGGGTGCCAATCGGTGCAGGGTTAGGATTACCATTTGCAAAGCTATTAGTGTTTGCTCTACTGAACCACCACCACATCTGAAATGATAATTTTAAAAAAGTCAAACAAGAAAGAAAAAGCAGTTTCTTGCATAAAAAATACAGGTTATACAAAACTGGTTTCCTCAAGGAGAAAATGCAGCCTGAAGGTTACAGCTCTGACGGTTGTTTTCTACTGCCTCTGCTTTTCAAATGTGATAATGTCCTTTTATAAGCACCCCAGTAAGAGTTTACAACCTCCTCCCAGGGATTGTAAATCCACTGCTTTTCTCCTCTAAATTTTTAACAGATACCATTGTTTCCTTAAATTGCACACAAGGGGGTTGAAAGGATCGAGATTATTCTCAAGTACATTAAATTCAGTTTCAAGGCCCTTTATGACACACAAAACTGTATCAAGGGACAGTTAATAGGCATGACAGATTCAATCCTGAAAGGTGAAAGAGCACAGCACCAGCAGATAAGCAATGCTTACAAAAATCATCTGAAACAAAGATGTGCTGCCCAAGGAGTCTCTGTTTAATACAGCACCAAGCAATTCATTAATATAAATACAATATCAAATAGTTCTTTTTATTTAACCCTCTTTAGGTAAAACATTGAGCTGAGCTGAATATATTTGAGGCATAGCAGAGCACAGATGGTGTCTGAAAAGACACTTTCACTTGCTGATCCCTCTTTACAGACACCAACATTGCAAAAACCATTCCATACAGCACAGGGAGTGGGCTGGGTTTTGGGGCAGTGCAGCCCCTTCTAGAGCAAACCAAACACACTCACCTCCACAGCAGAACATTAAACCTGAGTACAAGAGTCTATCAGAAGCTAATTTTTGAAACAAATGCAGTTAGTTACCATGCTAAGTAGTAACATCTCCACTTTCCCCTACATTTTAAAGAGTAAGCTAAGCACTGCATTTCTGTGTGTGTAGCACTGCTGGGACAGGGCACTGCACAGCTTCCAGGACTGAGCTGCAGGGCTGCACACTGCTGTGCTCCGTGGCCATCAGCTCCTCATGGAGCCACCACTCCATGCAAGCTGCTGCCAGCATTCCTGCAACCACTGTTAGATACCACAGCTCCTCTCCACTCCAGTCTGAAGTCAGCTTTCAAGTAAATAAACAAGAATAATAAATACAGTATTTCAGGTAAGAACTTAATCGTGCTTTTTAGTTCCATACACACCTTCTCAAACCAGATTGTCAGACATGCAGTTAGGCCACAGTGTGTTCGTTCAAGCCCTTGGCACACTCATGATTCCCAATCATCTGGGATGCATAAATATTCATTCAGATAAACTACTCATCATCAAACAATGAGAACCTCCAGTCTGCAACACTGTTTCTTGCACAGTTGAAGAGCTTGTGATTAAACCTTGAATGTGCATTAATAACTAGTGTTATTACAGTTACCTTTCCTTTTAAAATTTCACTAAAAAAATAATTTCTTTTTTTCATGTATAATATCCCAATAAAGCCTTCTAGCTTGCTATTTTCCCCGAGGTAGTTTCATCACCATACTATTTTATTACTTCTTTGGACCACTCCAATACAGATCTTCAGGGAACTCATCCACTTTGGTAAGTACCGCTCCATATACCTCATCATCTCCTCTCCAAGCAGCTCTTTGGTCACATTAGGTTTTTCCTCCTGGTCCTCATTTTATTCCACGTGCATGATTTCCCAGGTGATAGCATATCAAAAGCCCTACTGAAGTGCAGAAGTATTTCTTTCAAGCTTTTGTTGCCAGAGTATATTCCAAGCTGGTAAAAAACTTTGCTACAGAGAGACTGCTTCTCAAAGAGAAGACATTGAAGACGTGCTGCAAAGCACATACATGCAACTTCGATTTTGCTTTAAATATATAAAGATGTTTCATACTTTAACAGGCACATTCTTTTTTATTCTTCATTAATCACAATCAAAGATTAGACTGGGAGGAAACGAGCTCCACGCTTTTACACTAATTAACTCTTGCACATGTATGTGTGCGTGCAATAACAATGAAGGATCAAGGGAAAAAAGCGTTTTGTTTTGATTAAGAATCCTAGTGGAACAAAGCAAATAGTGATATAATTAAAGCTGCTTAATCCTAATGCTTTTCTCCATTTTTTTTTTGCAGCTTCATTCCTGTCTGGCTTTCTGCCACATCCGTCTTACACTTCTGCTTGCACATTTGTAAATATGGAAAATACACATGGCAAACCTGAGTTCAATTCAGTGAAACCTAAATTAATGTTTTGTCTCATAGTCATGATTGAAGAAATAAACAAACATTTCTTAAAACAACTCTGTCTTCCTCCTGCTGGAGTATTTGCACAGTGACTAAGCATATTTCCCACCATGTTTTAACTCCCCTAGTAAGATTGACAATTTATACAATATGCATATGTGGAAACACTTTCTTTTATTATTCTGAAAGCAAGATTAGTGATCCTTATACTGATTACTTTTAGCTCTTCCAATTCAATAGTGATGGATTTCAGAGGTATTCAATGTCGCTAAAAAATCTACCTTACATTTACAGATATCATATTATAAAAGGAGGTCTGACTATTTTGCCTTCCAAAAGAAATGATAAAGCCTTTGGAAGTAAGAGGCCATTTCAAGTTAACAAAACAATCCTTGTGTTCCTGTTCCAAACCGTGTACTTTCACTTGAGTGGTTAAATTGCTTTACATATTTTCATTTTCTTTCAAACACACAGATCTATTTGTTTACCAGAATCATAGAATAATTAAATTCGGAAAAGACCTCCAGGATCATCGAGTCCAACCTTTGAGAGGATGCCACTTTGTCAGCTGGCCCATGGCGCTGCAATCCAGTTGTTTCTTGGACGCTTCCAGGGATGGTGGCTCCACCACTCCCTGGGCAGCCCACTGCTATGATTAACCAGCCTTTCAGTGAAGAAATTCTTCCTGATATCCAGCCTGAGCCTCCCCTGGCACAGCTTGAGGCCATTTCCTCTCGTCCTGTTGCTAGTTTCCTAGAAGAGCCCAATCTCCACCTTGCTACAACTTTCTTGCAGGTAGTAGTAAGGAGAAATGAGGTCTCTCTTAACCTCAGTGCTGACCACTGAGGCCTGTATTGCTTTTGAAATCAGACCACTGATTTTAGTGTTGGCATTTAGGTTTGGATGTCAAATTCTGGATACGTTGGTTTGAAATTATGGCTCTGATGGACTCTAATTCTGTGAGAAATCAGTTCTCACTCTTCGTTCTGCGCTCTCTGGTTCACAAATGCATTTATCTTTGCTTGTGTTCACTTTTTTTTCCCCTTCAGATCTCTTCTATTTCTTACTTATTATTCAGTTGTTCATTCTCTCTTTTTTCCCCCTTCTCCTTTTGTCTCTCTAGTTCCTTAGCCATTTATTATTCAGTTGCTTATTTCAAAGCATTTTACAATGCGTGCTAGTCTGCTCACATTTTCTCAGTGCTGAGTAGTCACATCAGGAAACCTTTTCTCCTTACAACTTAAATTTACCAAAATACCTGTTTAGTTTTCAAGCACTCAGTGCAGCAGCTTTTGTGGCACCGTTTATGCAGTGAAAGAGCTGAGATGTTGAAGCCAAGAGTTCTGGCCCCTTCACAAGGACATTGTCCATCATTCAGAGCACCCATATAACACAGCTAGTGCTGGCAGCAGAGTTGTAAATAGTAATTAATTGCTCTCTCATCCCCTCCTGTTTCCTGGGGACAGCAGTGGGATGAGACCTTGCTCAGGATCTGGTGAGAGGCTCATTCCTGACACATTGCCCAATATCACTGGTTTCAAATTGAGGCATCCTCTTCAGAAGACAGCCCAAAATACACGTTAGAGGCTATCCAAAAGAATACCTGCATACCACTGACTGGCTGGTCAGCAAGGAAAAACAAGTCCTGAGCTTTCCAGATCAGCCTTCCCCTCCCTGACAAACACACCCCTTCAGCAGTGACAGGCCAGGCTCTCACATGCATTTCAGTGCACAATGGGAGATGTCAGTGCAATCAGAGAAATTAAGTGTCACAATGTATTCATTGTAAAGCTGCACAGTAAAGCCAACTCCCCTTGTATTAATTACTCCTTTGCATTTATTAAGTCAGCACTGGGGCAAACCAACAAGCAGAGGTATTACAGGTGTATTGAGCCATGTGATACATCTGAGCACTGTGCAAAGAAGATAAACCTGTTTTATATTAGAAAGGACTAATTAAAAATGGAAGCAGCTCCCTCCTTCTGGAATATTTATCAATATTCCCTATTGGATAGGTAACACCTAATAACATCTGTACCATACAGCTTTCTGACCTAATTCAAGGCAGGTCTTTCCGTCTCCACAGTATTAATGTTACATAGTGCACACATAACCTAAGGCTCTCTGAGGCTGGAAGAGCCAGTCTATGGAATAGCATTTAGCAGTAACCTATTTCATGTGGGTAATGCAACAAAGATTGAATTATTCAGCATTGATGTCAGCTTTGAGGTCTTAAATACATCTTCCCATACGTGTGTGTCCCACCTGAGCCAAAGTACCACTACAGCAGACATTTAAATAAAGCATTTAATTTTCTAAGCATACTCAGTCAAAATGTCATTTTATAAGCTATATATCTTTCCATCTTTTAGAGAAAAGAGAGAAATAACTTTTTGTGTGTATGCATAGAGTTCTTTTTAAACAAGAATAATATAGACTTTTATATTGCATGTCAAAAGCCATTTACCCAAAAATATGTTAGCTGGGGTTATTTAGTGTGAGGAGCACGTTACATGGTGCGTCTCTATACCTCCCATTCTAGATGATTTGCACAGGTGGTCTCTGAGCTGAAATACTTGGGTTTCAGATGAAGGGGATGTACTCAGCCAGATATTCTGAAAGCATAAGCTCACTAGCCATTATTTCCAGGTTATTATTAGCTTTTCAGCACTTTCATGTAGTAGCAGCCTGCTGCTTCATGACCAGCTGGTTATCATTTTCAAAGGTCTTCCAAATTCTTTCTGGAGTTTCTTTGGACCTCCCTCCGGAAAGATTTCATTTTCTTTGGAGTTAAGGGACATCAAAAGATTAGATTGTGTCATACTTTTTAAGAGCTAGCTTTATTCATCTCAGAGAAAAAGCAGAATTATCAAGCTACATCTAACAATTCCAGCCTTCTGAAAAATCTTTTTGAAAATGTTAAAGACTAGCCAAGTCTGATCATGACCCTATTCTATATTTAGTTCTAAATGTATTCTGAAGGCATACAGAAATCTGGAATTTGGATAAGAAGTCCCCAAATGCAAGACATCAAACTGAAAGGAATTTAATTGTAGGGTAACTAGCAGTCCTGTATAGCAGGCTTTTAATTAAACCAGGAAGAAAAAAATATATTCATTTTAGATGAATAGTAATTTAACTACAACCAAACTTCTAAGAGATTATCTGTCCTAATACTTTTAAAGTAACATCATAATTTCCTTATGAACAGGTTTCTATGCAACAGGATAAGGCTATAGAACTGAAATACCTGGGAACCCTGTGCTAAAAATGCTTCTAAGGTCCCTCTGCACAGGACTGCACCACATCGTGTTCAACATCCCCGTCGTGTGCCCAGAGCTGCCCCAGACAATGGACCTCGAGCTTAGTGCAAGCCTCCAGATTTACTGTTGCATAAATAAGAGTTCTCTGTTCCTTAACATCCCCACGTGCAGCTGGGAGTGGGAGGCAGCAAGGTGCTCAGCACGGCAGAGATAAGACATGTGAGGCACTGTGCCCCAGGAGCCTGGCAGGGAAGCAGTCAAGAGTTGGGATTAGATAAGGCACTTGCCAGACTTGTGCCTTTTTGCACAAGTGTTCAGTGGAACATTAGAAACTCTCTTTAAAAACCCAAAGAAGCAAGCCCCAAGTTGTATTTTTGGCACTAACGCTTTCTTGTAAATTTTAGTTATTTTTCTCTGTTAGACTTAGCTGTTCTTTGACATCTTTATGTTCGTCATCCTATCAAGTGCTGCACTCTGTTACTCATACATATTTAGGAGATGATGTTTTATACATTTATTTGCACAAAGCATGACCAAAGACAAGACTTCACTATTTCCAGTGGCTTGTATCAGCCTTAAGGAGACAATAAAATTGCTTTGCTTCATTTACTCACAGAATTTATGTACTTGTCCTTAAAATGCATTAAGTACACAACAAATTAATTTGCAACAAGATAATTTCATAAATGACTAGTGTATATTTCTTGCATATATAATATTATATTTACTTACAACTGGAATAACAAAAAAAAAAATAATTGCCATATATCACCAGCTTTTTGGATCATGAGAAAACTACCTTAAATTGCATTATTGGGTATGCACCATAAACACTTAATGCAGCATTCTCACTTTGAATTTCAGGTCTGTAAAAGGATATTTTTGCATTTCCACTTGTATAAAAATGTCATTGGTGGTTTATATTCCATGAGATTCCCTCAATACAATGGGAGAATTATTTGGGCGTCCCTGATTAATGCTAACTGGCAGAATACACACAAATTCCCTGTGTTTTAATGAAAAACTCCACAAACCCTTTCTATCTGAAAATCCTAAGCATGCAGAGGTTTCAAACCATGATTATTTGATAATTTTTAAATAACTAGTATTTTTCCTCCTCCTAGCTTCTCTGTTTTCAATCATAAAGTATACTTTACATTTAAAACTACAGGTACATCCTCTGCTATTCAAAATGTTCTGTTCCTGTTGTTAGTCACCTTTTATAAAGAGTCCTGATCATAAATAATTTTAACTTCATTTTACCAAAAAGAAAAAACCAAAGCTTTTAGAATAAAAACTTTTATTTCAGAAAAGTTTTGTTTCTTACATAAATTGGGTTGACTTCTAAGCGGTTTATCTGATATAAATTCAAATCTGGAAACATAGAAACACAAACACATCCTGATTCCTCTGAATGTCATGAACTCAGCAAGAGAATAAGGTTACAATCTGGCCTCCACACTTGTATTTCATTAGTAATTCTTCAAATAAGTGTTACACATTAGAAACTGAACTAATAGAAAATACTAGTGAAGGGTGACATCCCTCAAATCTCTCTTTGGCACTGTGATTCTGTCCAATATAGTCAATTAAAAACTCCACAGTTCCTGATGGTTGAACAGAGAAATACATCGTAACTCCTGAAGAGTTTAAAGTTTTATAATCTGAAATGATACTCAAACACAATCAAGGAAGACAAGTATCCAGTCAATTATTTTCTCCAGCACTAAAGACTGAACAAGAAGAAGCTGTGCTTCAATTAAATGTATGAGAGCCTGGGATTATTAATAATGATGCTTTGGCTCTGACACTAGCTCCTTTTTCAGCTGGTATAAGTCAAGCTGATGTCACTACCCACCTCTAGGAGTTAAAAAAAAGGAGTTAATGGCAATCTTGAATTGATGTCTTCTCAGAACCATCATATATATCTGCAACTTCTCTTGGTACTGAAATATGCATTGCTCAAGGTTTTCAAAACATAATCAGAAAGGTTCTCAAAATTACATCCATGTTATTTCTCCTACTGTCTAGATCAAATACTGATTAAATCAAATCTGTGACTCAGAAACCCTTCAGAACACCAGTCAGCTTGGAGGTACTTAGGACAGGAGCTGGAGCATCAGAGTACAAGGGAGGCACAGATGTTGCTCCCTGCTGTGAAGGGAATGGCAAAAGTTAACCTGCTTTCACATTTCCTAAGTATAACTAATAAACTAAATAGCTCCATCTCCTCCTGCCTCCCTGGGATCACATGGCTGAGACCTGCAACTGAAATGCAGAACTTTCACACGTGGGCAGACCTGGCTTGATGCTTCCAGCAGCAGGCAGGAGCAGATTCCTACATGGGAATGAGGTGAGAAAAGGAATCAGGATGTCCCTGAAGCACAGGGAGATGGTCACTTTATGGAGATGGTTTAGCCATTAAAATGACCATTTTAATGGAAACTGGAGAGAGGTGTGTCACCTTCTGCTATAACACCACAGAGAATAATGCACTTATCACACCACAGAAAATAATGTCACACTGGACAGTCTTATTCTACACAGACATACTGCAAACAAAAATTATACACAGGAGTCTCTCTGGAAAAGCAACAACAAGTATAAACACAGGCATTTCAGAGCCCATACCTGACCCAGCAGGATATGTTAATCTAACCTAGCCATGCTCATAAGAGTCTGATGCATATTCCAAAATGCATTCGATATTTTTCATGAACAAATTAAAAACTCTCTTTTAAGTCTTTTAACCATTAAGTGCTTATCAAAACCACTTTCATAACAAGGTGGCTTCAGCTGCATTCCATAATAACAAAGGAAAGAGAAACTTTAGCAATCCTCAAACTCTAGGATTTGAAAAGCTGATGATAGAGTAATAAGAGATACAAGGAAAAATGCTCGAGAAACAGCTCACACCATCAGATTTAATTGGGTTATAGAATTAAGTTGTGCCAGGAAAGGATTTCAAACTTTGCAGTCATTTTAACAGCCATGGATAGATAGTTTAAAGGCCATCAAAGTGGAAGCTCATGATAAAATGAGTCATAGAACTGAAGCTGCCAGAAAATGTGAAGGGCATACTTAATAAGTACCTACTAGGGATGCTTGGCTACTTGGTATGTACTGTACAATCGATTGTTGAATGCACCACTCTAAAAAGCCATAACAGAAAGAATAAATAAAGAAGCAGAATCCTTCAAAAGCTTTTGTCTGACTGAAGCTAATTGTTACAAAACTGTCTCAGTGTTCAGCTTTGTTCTTTCCATTGTAGGGGTGGGATTATCTGAGAATTCATCCTATTTAATTGATTTTTTCTTATGTATCTTAGGATAATGTTTTAATTTGGTGAGCAGAAAAGGGGAAGTGGACCTAATGGCCATCCAAAATGTAATTTAGACACTAATAAATATTTCAGATGGGGTTGGTTAAAAAATTAGTAACATAAAATATATAGCTTATATTTGTCTCTGTATGATGAAAAAAGAAAAGTAACTTCAGACCTTCCTTCACTGAGGAGAAATGGCATAAACTTGCTTCCCTGCTAAGAGATAACACCATTTAGTGATCATTATCTACTTCCCCAAGATACCTCCTGGGTGCTGGTGTGAGCAAAGCACGAAAGTTCAAATTTCTTTGCTTCATATTTAGTCCATACTCATCCTTTTTATAAAAGGCAAGTTGTGAGTGAAAGATATTTGGTACTGATCAAATGGGGACTGCTGAATTCTGTGACTTTCCCTCAGTGAGCCCATTCTCTGACTCAGCTCCCAGCAAGGACTGGCCACCGTCAGTAGCTGGTGTGCTTTGCAGAGCAGTGTATAAATAAGAAATAACTGAAAGAATACATTCAAGTGCCATGAGGAATTTTATCATGCTTAAGTTACCTAACATTCTTTTCTTTTACCAAAAAAAAAAACAAAAAAAAAAAAAAAAAAAAAAAAAAAAATCCTGTGTGAGAAGACCACAGGAAACCTGCTTTAGAAGCAAATTTGTGCAAGGTGCCAGAACTTTTAACCTCCTGGCAGGGGGAAGTGCAGGCCTGCAGTCCTGCCCCTGTTCTACTGCCTTCTGGAGACAGTTCAGTCCAAATACAAACTTCTTTTTCTCTGACCTAGACATTTTCCTTAAATATACCAGAACTATGTCTCATTCTCCCAAACAGAAAGAAATCTTGTTCTGAAACAGCATGCCTTTTTGTGTTTTTGTGAGAACAGACAGTTATCTATTTCGAGGTGAAACCCATGCTGTTAGTAGTTATCTGCAGCACAATATCTATTCTGGGGATCCATTTAAGTCTTGAGGATGAGCTAACCTCCCTACCAAAAAGGGTGAGAGAGAAAGGCCATGTGCCATAAACCACCGGGAGCATGGGGCTATGCTCACATGAGGCAGCTCCTGAGAAAGCAGCCCTGTGCCATTATCCACTGGGAAGGTGGGGAAGGGAAAAGGGAAAGGGAAGAGCAGCAATGGAGTCACGCTCAGCCATGACATCACCTAGCTGCGAGGGCAGCACAGCAGAGCACAGCCATCCTCAGCAAGGACATTTTGTGGGGAATGACAGATGCAGTGACAGCACAGGGGCAGTGGTGAGGCTGCATTATTGACCACGGGGTGATGGATGTGCAGCACATGTGGGGTGAGGGCTGGGGCAAGCACAAGCACCCTCAGCCACGCTCAACCAGGCAGCCCTGGCTTGCAAAGCAGGGTGAGAGCACCACTGCCCTACCAGAATCTCTGGAGATGCTGCATGTGCAGGTCCTTGAGCTGGGAGCCTGTGCAGAGAATGGTGCTCCTGACCACAGCCCCTGGCCTGGGCATTGCCAGGAAAGAGGTGCCACTGCTGATTCAGGCAGAGCCTTCAGCTGGTGCCAGCCTCACCCAGGATGTGCACAGAGATAGGTGCTCCTCCAGGAGATACTTCTGCAGAGGGCACAGGCACACAGAGCCTCACCAGCCCCAGCACACACAAACCAGGCTTTCCCTTCTGCCTCACAAGGACGCTTTGGCACCCACAGCACCTCAGTACTCAGCATTTACAGATGGGTTGCACAACAGAGAAATCACCCCTCAAGCAGCATTTCTTGCTCATATTTAGGTGAGGTCCTTTGGGCATTTTTCCCAGATTGCCCAAGCACACCTTCAGCTTGAGAACAGCAGTTGCCTCAGCAGTGTGCTGGCCATGATGCTCCCAGCCTTTTGTGCATCCAAAACCCAATATGCTCAGAGGGTCTAAAAGAACACTGCACACAGAGCACTGTATGGCTCAAGTCCCAGTACCCTAAGGTTTGGAGGCATCACATTTGGATGGATCAAGGAAATTCCCTCTATTATTCACAAGCATCAAGGAACGTCACCCTGTTATGAACAATGACTTTCCAATTCACTGCGGTTTATTTAATTGACTTTGAACTGTTCATGTAAACAAAGAGGAGAGGAAGAAAGATATTTGAAGAAATCAAAGGAATGAATCAACCACAAGACCACAGCAACTGAATATTTCCCTTGATGGTTGGGGAGTTCAATGCAATTTAGATTATATTCAGTAAGTAAAACTTTGGCTTGTGATATTAATGGGCTCATAATAGCTTCCTTTGGGATATATATTACTTCCACTTCTGTTAAAACTTCCTTTGATAACTTATTCATCACTTTGCCTTTTAAGAGTTACAACGTGTTTCTTGATACATTTAGTATGCAAGTCCTCCTGGAAAAAGGTTTTTGACCTTAGGTAATTTAAACTCTCATGATTTATTGTGCCAAAATTAGAGAGGGTAATTTCAATTGTACTGTTCAAAAAGATCAAGGGAAAGACAAAAGAAGAAATAAAAAGTCACCATTGACAGAGACTATAATCTCAGAATAATTTGGGCTTCATGAGAATATTCTAATTTAACTATAGAGAGCATAAAGACAGCGCATATAAAGAATGCTAATAATGGAAAGATATTGAGGTAATAAAGAAAAGTATGCAAACAAGATAACATGGTAATACTCTGCATTACTGAGCATTTTACAATCAGTTATATAAATATTTCTTTTATAGTTGGTAATTCTGACTAATTCCTGTCAGTAATCACAGGGTTTGAAAAATTGCTGTCCCTTCTTGACACATTACTGAGAGAAAATGAGGGTCAGTGGAGAAATCAAGACTGATTACGAAAATAAGCAGCAAGCTTAGATTTGCACACACTTACTTGTGTTTTAATATATCAATCTATAAAATGTTTGCGATTTTATCTATGATATGCTACTTCAAAAATGCCTCCAAGTGCATACACATAAATAAAACAAAAGCTCTTTAAAAAACAGGGAGACAGAGAATGAGAGACATCAAAACAACCTGAATCCCCAGAGCACAGGGTTTATAGATAAAAGTCACTGTTTTGCACTATACAAAACAAAGAAATTGATAAAATCAGATACTTGATGGACAGGTAGGTAAAATTTATTTTAAAGAAAAACCAAGAACATCCATTTTTGATCTTCCCCTTGGAAGGACACTTGTACAGAATGACTTGAAGTGAGACATTTATTTCACAGCAGCTACCTGGGCACAGTACCTTCCTTATGTGTAATGCAAGATAACCTGTACAGCAGGGAGAGAGACTTGGACTGTTCTCATATGGCAGAAAATGTTTACTTAGAAAAGAAAAGATTTTATAACAGAACCAGTCAGTCACAACATAGGGTACCTAGTGGTAACTTCACCACACATTTCAAAAATAAACCAAGAAAAGTAAATCTCTTGAACAAGTGGAAACACACCCACACACCTATCCCCCATCTCAAAATAAAGGATTAGGAAGCACCACTGTATTACCATCATACCTTTATGTAGGCAAATACTTTCAGGTCTTATTCAGACTGCAAGCAACCAGTCATGGAGGGGACACCACGTAAGTGTTTATTTAGGTTTGATGAAATAGCTGAGGGGAGCCTGCTGAAAGCATTTGCAATGCCTCCATCCTTAAAATCTACTTTTCCCAGTGTTCTGTGTACACAGTAAAATGGACCAACATCCTGTATTAATAAAGTTTCTGGAGAGACAAATACATAGATGGATACCTCTTAGGTGTCCCAGAACGAAACAAAACAAAAATCAACATCAAACTCCTCTTGCTATCAGCAATCACTGTACAAATCTGTATAGTGGGGAGGACAGTGCTTGAATTGAAGCCACCCAGCCGACCTCACCCCTGGGGAGGTGGGAGAAATACCACTTTCTGTTTATAGTGTGGGGTGCCTCCACAACTGCATTAAAAGACGACTTCCAAACTAATGAAAAACATTGTTCTCCCCTGAAAATTGGAATGCATAATTCTAATATTCCTAACATTGCTCTCCTGAAAAGGCCTAACAGTAGCTTAGCAACAAAGGCCAACAAGATACCTGCTTACAGTTTTTCAGATGGAGATTTTACATCATTTGCTGCTTTCACCATCTTCAGAGGGAATTTCAGCTTCCCGTGTGGATATATTCAAAACAAATAGATTTCTGGTGATACCATTATTTTCCATAATTAACTTGAGGGTTAAAGTGCAAGACACTTGAATGTTGCAAATATTGCTGTAGGACTGTTGGGACTTTTCAGCTCTGAAATTCTCATTGTGTCTGTCATCCAACATGGACATTTTCTACTTCTCACTCAAAGAGAAAATACAGCATCTGGCATAGGACAGCTTGTAATAGGATTGCAAAAGTTATCTGATTAAATGTCCTATACAGTTTGACATCTATAATAGATTTCCACTGATCTAAAAATTAAATTTCAGAACTTGGTTGTTCAAAGAATGGGAGGAAAGGATGGGAGGGGAAAAAGGTCCCTGTCCCAAGTACTTTATAGAAATCTTACTTTCAACATCTTTGAAAATCTTGGCTCCACTGAAGGCTATTTCTATGCATTATAGTCTGTATTTGATTCTGAAGACAACAAATGTTTTTTTGATCTATACTTTGCAAATCTTTATCCTTACTGTAGTGTGTAATCCATGCATTTTAATAGCTCAGCAAACCAATTATCTATTCTGCTCTACTGAAGCACTAACATCAACAGTTTAGATTCTATACTGAACACAACCATGGAAGAGAACATTTCTAGCTTTTTGACTCGTTCTGAAAAATATATCTAAAGCTAGTCCAACAAAGATGGTAGTTAATTACCAGACATCATTTAATCTCAGACTTGGAGCTGCTTGAAATCACCACCCTGCATAAAGCTTCCAGGAACATTGTTATAAAACTGAAGTGTGCCTGTCACAGGGCATTTCATGCACTGCTTACGGGAAAGATTAAGTTATTTTTTATATTACAGAAAAAATCAAATATTGTTTGTATGTGTGATACAAACTTTTAAATTCCAGTAATTTACTTCTACATGACTCAAAAGACTTTTGAGTACTGTTCAGTGCAAACTCCTGCTATAGCATATCATGCCCTCCCTCATATGGGAGTCTCAGGAAATTCAGATTTTCAGACAGCATTTAGTATGTGAGGAGATACATAATTTAAAATAGTTATGTCTGTGTAAATGTAAACTGATCAGTGCACTAACACTGTTTTAGGTTTTGGGTATTTTTTGGTTGGGTATTTTTTTTGTTGTTGTTTTCTGAAGATATTTCTTGTCTGCCTTTTTATTCTCCTGGTTTGATCACTGGACAGTGATCTGTGCTCAGCTCTTGTTTTGTTTAATAGCCCCACAAGGATCTTAAATAGCTGCTGCAAGGCAGATATTGCACGGATATTGACATGAAGGCTTAACTTTTCTCTCCCGGCTGATGGAATTCACATGATGGGAAAAGATACAGTCCCTCAACCCTAGATCAAGCAGTAGGAGAAGCTGGAAGCAAATTTCCACACTATAATCCCAACAAGACCGTTCCTATTGCAAAGTACTGTGCTGTTGCTTGAGAAAATCCTTACAGGCAGATTTGTAATCCAAAAAGATTTTTTTTCCCCCTCCTTTCCTTTCTGGAGTCCAGCAGGGACTCTTCAGACCCTCATTTACATTAGTTTCAAAACTTTGTTGCACCTGTTCCATCTCTTTCAAATACGCTTAACTATACGAGTGTCTGCTGCTCCAGAGAAGATTTGTCTGTACCTCAGCTGAAAGAAGTTCAGCTGATACATCTGTGTTTTTCACGGTTGCAACTTACAGCTGGCCCCTAGCCAATCTCCAATTAATTAATGCTCCAAGGGCCTTCTGTTCCTCTGGCCTTCTCAGCTGAAGAATTCCTGGCTTAGTGCTGAAATTTTTGTTTTTACTTAAGTGTGTAGGTTTGCACTTTGCATTATTATAGCTCATTTGTTGCTTTTCAGGCCTAACAAATCACGTTGTCAATAGATTTCCTTTGCACACTATTGTTTTCTTTCAAAAGCTGTGGAAAAAAAGCCCTGCATACTCATTTGGTTAGTTTGAGCTATATGTAATTGCAACACCCAGACCAACTCCTATTGCCTCTGGAATGTTTAAAATACCACACTCTACTCCCTAGGGAGAGGGTATCACCCCAATTCAGCTGCTGGAAGGAAAGTTATGTCCAGTCCTCTGCCAGACATTCTCACACCCCAACAGCCTTCAGGAGCACATGGGAGGGAGGAAATCAAGTATTGCATGGAATGTTCAATGAATCCTTCATCCAATAAGAAAATGAATTAATTTTTCACCACAGACCCAATCTAAACCATAAAAAAAAGGTTTGCGTTCATCCAAAGCACGTCAGAACTAAAAAGCATCTATGAGAATAAAAGAAGTAGTTGTTTCCACGTAGTAATAGGCCTTCATAGGTATTGGCAGCATTTTGCTTAGAACTGGATTGAGGCTGAACAGAAGGAGATACTGGCATTCTGCAACACAATATAGGGTCCTGCACCAAGCATCCTTTGTCAGAACAATATTTGTGTAGCTTTTCTAATCAATGTAGGGTTCTGACAAATTGCTCAAAAGTATGAGACCAGTCTGGACCCGGTGTCTCATTTCTGTCTTCCTCAGTTCATCAGGTCTGAGTGAAACCTCAGCAATTCTGTAAATCAAGTCTATGATTTATCTCCATTGTTTTATTCCATTACTCCAGTTCATCAGATATCAGTTGTAATGTTTAACTTGAAAGTGAAAAGAGAAAGCAAAAACAATCGCTTGGAGAAAGACAAGCTTCACATCAGTGGCTTGTTGTTCAGGCAAAGTTTAAAAGCCCTTGAAAATATGACTCCTCCAAGTGCCCTGTGCTGCTGTTTCATGAGCAGCACACAGCAAGTGTTTGGTTTGTCTGTTCATAATACAGCATGGAGGTAACGTCATCACTTAAGTGTGGCTTCAAAGAATGACAGTGGGCTGGCAAGCAGTGACTCAGTCTTCCAGGTTTTAATCCTTACATCCATCCCGTCCATGTGCTACAATTTCCTGGGGTGCTTGTTAACATCTTGGGGAAATAGTTTTTCTTTTGGATAATTTTTTGTCTGAGGTTGAAGTAATTTTCTGCTATGTTATGTGCATGATACAGGCAAAACCTAGGACACCTGAATGCCATGTGTTATCACAGAGGAGAAAAAGAAGTCTTTTCCTGGTGACATCATGATGATTTGACATTTATGACTCTCTCTCTGCCTGCATTTATCTTCTCTTATTTTCCAGTGACACTCACAATTTGCCTTTTGTCAAGCATTTTGTAGCACCTCTGCAGGTGCTACTTTTGCCTGCTTTTCTGCTCCTGTTCCCCATATTATTCCAGCTAACACTATGGTAGCTGCTGCTCACTTAACTTTAAAATTCCTTCTAATACCTCTGTGACATTTTGTTCCTTTCCTTAAAAAAACCCAAACCAGACACACAAACAAAAAACAACCTCCCCCAAAAAAAAAACCCAAACCAAACAACAAAAACCCCAGAAAAAACAAAGAAAGCTTATGACCCATGTTTAATCTCAATTAAGAATTTAATCAATATTTAGAAAGGTTTCAAAATACTACACTAGACAAATAATAAGGGGAAGGCTGAAAAGTATGGCTGATCTGATGGCCACTGAAGTCATGGCAAACACACGTGTTGTCCTCAGTAGACATCAGATCAAGCCTTACTTGAGTGTCAAGGTTTCAGCAGTTCTGCAGCTTAAAATTTACTACTTTTCAAGTAAAGTCAGTGACTTCACAATCATTTTATGACATAAAACCTTGCTGGCATTTCGAGGCTGGTCACAAAATCTTAAGGACTGAGAAATCAAACATTTTCTAACAGAATGTCTTTGTTCTGCAGCAAACATGGAATGGTTTTTAACATACTGAGGAACCTGGGTCTTACTCATTACTGAATGCTACATAACTGAAATACTGCATTTATCCTTCTACTAAACCACATCGCAGATAAGATGTCAGTTTACAGCTTCTGTTCAGTCATTGTCAGAATTACAGCTTTAAATTAAGCAAAACATAAAGCATAGCTGGAGTTCTAGTTCAGTAATTGCAGCATTTATTTGAAACTCGAGAGAAAACCAATGATTTATATTTGCTAATCAAAACTCTTGCACCTACTTGTACCTGTTGAGACATTCCATTTCTATTGTTGCTGTCGGCTTTCTAAAAATCCATTTTGTGACAGAAAAATCTAAATGAAAAAAACCCCTACATTTTGTTCTGCTGTTTTCTTTGTTCCAAATTATCTTTTAACCTTGCTCTTCCAATTAAAGAAGCTCAAAATCTACCATTAATTAATTATCTACTGAGATTTTTTCTTGGTTTAAAAGAAAACCATCACCACTCTGAAGATTAGATTGAGCCAGTTTCTTCAGTAATAAGTTATAACTTAATGCCATCTAAACTCCAAAAGATTAATTCTTAATCAAAATTTTCACACTTCCACTGTGCAATTGGTTTTAGTAAAATCTTCTACAAACAGAATTCACAAAAAAATCGTAGCAATTTGTCCTTAATATAAGGTTATAAAATGCTCAGGTTTGCTTTATTTTCCTGCTAACCAGCCATTTAGAATTTATTCAGGAGAATATATAATTCAGTAATATAAAGACAAAAGTCATCTGAGAAGGGTGAAGATGAAAAATCAGCCTTGATGTTTTTCCTGAATGGAATAAGCATTAAAGCCTAAAGAGTTATTATCATATGATAAAAACGCCTTTCTTTTACTTTAATCCCTTAGCAGCTATACTGCTCTAAAAAAATGCTACTGAACCACAGATGCTTTAAACAATGTGAATTTCAGTATGCTTATAATCATTTATCAAAGCAGAGCTTTACCCTCAGTACTGAGCCAAAGGTCCTCCCTTTTACTGCCAAACCTGTAACTCTTCAGGCATTAAGCACAGCCACAACACCTGCTTTTCTTTTCATAATTAGGCTGCTCTTAATGGAAAGCATTAATGACATGCATTTACATGTGTAAAATACTGCATTGTGTTCATATGAAATCTAACAATAGCTCAGGACCAGTACATTGACATTTTCATGGACTTCCTTACATGAAGAATCACCTACATTGGCTGAGATTTCTTTTTGCCCATAAAAAACAATGTGAAGATTACTTTTTGTTGAGAATTTTAGAATGTTTCATTTTCCTGATCAAATTAATTCGTTTTTATTTTACAAAAACTGGAGTCAAATTTAATGTCAAATGTTGCTGCAAAGGTTAATTTACCACACCTAGCAAGGAGGCAAAATTCAGTGATCGTAAGATCATTATTTCAAAATTATTATCTGCTAGATAATAATTTTAAAATAACCATCTTATGAATACTGCAGGTGATGAGGTTGCAAGAAATTGTTATATGCAAAGATATTAGAGTATTTTTTGTGTTAGAGTTAAGTATTGGCTTGTGAGTGCAAAGTAATTAATGTAGAATGTTCAATTTGCCTGATAAATAGGTGTTCCTCTGTAAATTCCTCTGGGAATGGCCCCATCCAAAGTTGCAGAACAGCACAAAGTCCAGCACCGATTTTACCCACAGGCAGGCCACTTCCCTAGCAAAGGGTAAATTTGTCAGAAATCATTTCAGAGAGCCAACTGGCCTGGAGAGAGTCCCCGAGAGGTGGGCCCAGAGGTGCCATCTGTAGGCTTAGATAATGACGGTAGGCTCAAGAAAAAGTCAAATGTTGTGTTTACCTCTGCTGTGTTATAGCATAGGGTCAGACAGGTGGGAGGCACAGACCATTTCTGAGATTCTATGTACATTAGAAAAGCTGACTGACCAATATGTTAATCTTCACTAAATCCATTGATTTCAGAGAATTGATCAATTTGTACCGGGAATTCTTAGCGATTAATCACTGCTAGCACAATAAGGTGCTTGGTCTTGAAGTGCAATCTGGATGATATTTTGACTGCATGGATGAGCCTACAGCTTGAGGATGTGCTCAGAAACACCTACAAGAAGCAGCATAGTACAAAACAGGGATACATCCACACAGCAAAGAACACTTTACAGGCAGAGACCCGGGGGTGGGGGGGAAAGGAGCAGGCAGCACACTCTTATAAAGCTGGGGTGGAACAGGGGAGAGTCCTGTAAAGTTCCCAAACCACACAGGTGCACAAACAGATGGGGAACACTTTTCTCTCTTCACCACGTGTTTTACCAAGAGGAACTGGGCTGGCAGCTCTTCCTTCCCCTGTTACCCTTGCCAGGAGGGATGGGGACAGTTCCTTCTCTCCCACTCCATGTTCCCTTGAACAGGCCACCAGAGTGTACAGCTTCCCACTCTTTTTCACTTCTGGTATTAAAAAAAATATTCATTTTTTTTCGCCCCAAAATGTAGTGAATAACATATGCAGTTCTCCCCAAACGAACTCCACCCCCACACCTCCATCCACCTCCCTTCTAGCATCTTGGCTTAATTCTATTTCCTTCTAATACTGTTTGCTTTGTTTTAGTAGCTTATGACAATGGTAAAATAGACTAACACGCTTGATTCTCATAATGTTCTAAATGAAAATATCCAAATTATCTGGAGGTTCATGTTTTAAAAATAACTACTAATCAACTTAATCTCAGCAAAATCAGATTGTATATGTCAGAAACGTCCTAAAATGAGCCCTTTTTAGATCATCTAGAGAACACAAAGTATTGCAGATAACCTCATTTGGGTTATACTGGATGCAGCTCACGCGGTTTCATGTTATTGTTTATCTTGCAAGTTGAGTTATTCAATGCCCCAACCTTTCCACCAAACATTGTACCTGCAAGGCTCCTCAAATTAACCTCAGGTGTCTGTCAGTTGTCAAGAACACGATTATTGACATGGAGCACAAGAGCCTTTCTCAGAGCTTGGATTCTCCATAAGTCAACCCAAGTAAGAAGCAGGCACATGTATATGTCATTTTCAAAACGCATTCCCCTCGAGAACTTACTGTTCTTTCACATTTTAATTGCATTTTCAGTGATCTAATTGGTTTTGGTCCTTCTGTGTACAGGCAGCTCTTTGAAATGCTTTTATGAATAACAACGTGTAATTTCTTCACCATTTCTGTTGTGGACTTTTTAGTGCTAATAGATAACGGGATCAAATTAAACTTTCAAATTTCCGTACCTCAAGATAAAAAAAGGAATTCTCAACTTTTCCTCTAAAATTCCTAAATAATTTCACATGTTGCTACTTTACATTTGATTACTAGTAAATTCTTGTTGGTTCTGCCAGTGAGGCGTGCCTAAGAAAATTACCATCTGAAAGTAACTGATTTTCTTTATAATTCCAAAAGACTATAAAATGAGTCAATAATGTGTAAGCAGTTTCTGTTCTCACATGTTAATGCCCAACTTTATGCTTCTTCACGAGGATATAAAATACACATTAAAGCCAGAAACAAAGTACCAGTGAACATTGTCAGGAATCTGTCAGCCATTCCGCAGTGTTCTACGAGCTGTTTCTTTCAGTTTGGTTCCTCTGAGCCCTTTTTTGTTTTCTCTAAAGGGTCTTTTTAATACATTTTTTTTTTGCAAGTAGAATATGAAAAAGTCCTTATCTTTATAGCACACCTATTTTAATCTCTTTGATGCACGGTAATCCAATACGCATGTAACCTGGGGCTGCTTTCAAAAAAGATCTGCAAATGATAAGAGCCATGTAATTCAGCATGACAGAATTTAAAAAAGGCATTTGCAAGGCTATTTACTAGAAGAGCAGAAACTAACCTTTCATCTTGGTCTTGTTAGTATGGATCAAGATGGTTAGACATAGCTTGAGTAAGTCTATATTAGTCAATCAACAGCTTCACTGTAGCTGCTTTTAAATTTTCATAGTCTCGTTTGTGTGCACTTAAAAAGGAAAGCTGTAATAGCTCATGCCATAAATTCAGTAACTGTATTTCTATGCACAGGCATGTACATGTGTACATAATGTATAGCTACTAAAAGTTCCCTCAGAGCAAGACACATCAGGAAGTTTGTTAACGAAAACAACAGTGTTGTTTTTACAGAAGAGAAACTATTTCAAAGAGTATCCAGGGAATTAGTGTCAACAAGGAGTTCATCAAACCAGTATCACTCCCCACATTCCTCCCTTCTTGGTTACATGCAGGCTGCTTTTGCCACTGCATCCACAAGAGCTTCAGTGTTACACTGACCTCAATGAAAGAGCCAAGCAGTCGCTGTTCAAGCACTTGGAGAAAAGCAGTTCTCTCACAAAATAAGTGAAGAAACAGCTAAGGAAAATCTACAAAAGACTGAAATCTGTACCAAGAGGCAAACTGGTGGGAACTACAGGACTCACCTCCCCTGGGGAGAATCTTCAGGGGGTTTCAAAATCTGTAACTGACTTCTAAAAGATGGGTCATCCTGATAACACTTGGGACTATGATATCAGAGAGTCTATAAGGTTGGAAAAGACCTCTGAGATCATCAAGTACAAAGTTTGACCAGACACCACCATGTCACCTAGACCATGGCATGAAGTGCCACGTCCAGTCTTTTCTTAAATATCTCCAGGGACAGTGACTGCACCTTATTACTAATAAGAAAAAGAAGGATGTTTCAAAATAGGATTTCTGACAAGACTGGGAAGGAATCTTTTTCTCCCTGCCCTGGCAGCAGTGTAAAATCAGCTAGAGGGCTGTTTGGTTGTTCACACCGAGCACAAAGCATCCCTCACAAATATGAGTCAAGGCATTTTAAGCAATAAACAGAGTGGGCTAAAAGGCAACTCTGAAATGTTGAAAAGAGGGAAATTCTGAAAGAGACCTCTTCAGGTTATCTTGATGTTTTCACTTCTCCTACAGGAACACAAGCTTACACTGCTCACAATAGCCCTAAGTGGGACACTGTTCATCGCCTACAGTTCACATACTTCAGTAGCACATAACAAATAAGATCTGCTCTGCTGTTGTAAAAACAGTGAGCCTCAAGGTCATCTCCCACTGCAGACTTCCCCTTCAACACTCATGTTTCTTCTCTTGGCTGAGGAGGAGAAGGAGTAAGAACAAATGCAGCATAACATTGACTGAACAAATGGTATGGTATCTAGAGGAGCAGTAGCAACTAACACTAAGTCAGGAGCAGCAGACAAACTGGATTCAAAAGAAACTGTCAGGGAACTACGTCCAATACAGGAGACAGGGTGCAACCAGACAGGGTGTGACTGTCAGAAGTTGCAAACTCCATTCCTATCTGTTCATGCTCGCAAAGCATCCTGTGGAGGCAAAGCAGGGACATTGGATATCCTGGCAGGGAGAATGGCCAGCCTTGCACTTCCTACTTGTTTCTCACCAAGATGACTGACTAGTACGTGCTTATGCCTTGACAGTCCTAATTCTCAACTGGCTGGCACTATTCAGGCAGGCTCAAACAAGAGAGAACTTATTTCTGGGCTGTAATTCTTAAAACTGCAATAGCTGGGCTAAAGCAAGCTTTTCTTTCTTGCCAGCACAGTAAAATCACTCTATTTCACTTGGATTGATGACTTTAAAATATTAAGACTAACATTGCCAGCAGTGACTGCTGCCTGGGCATGGTGTATTTGTAGGCTACTACAACACTGGTCAGCAAAGTCATGTCAAAGCTTTCTGCCCTGTAGGTGTAAGCTTTGAATGGTCGATGAGACAAAGTTCTGGGCTCGGATGGATTCTTAAGCAAAGAAACGAGTTAAAGGAATTTGTGGAAGGCAGTGTTGTTTCAAGGACTCTGGGTGGGACGTGACTCAGAAGACTTTTAGAGTACTGGTAGAGGTATATCTCTCCAGCTGGTTCTTCCTCCTCAGGACCCTTCTTTTCCCAGGCTGTCTATCATGGACATCCTCCCTTAACTGTCCCCCATTGTTGGCCATTCCCACGCCTCTTCTGCTGGTTTAAACCAATCTTTTTCTGATTAAATATGACAATATTCTCCTTGATCTTCAGGTGTAAGCTACAAATGAAAACTCTTTGCTCTCCTTGCAAAGGAGCCCGTGCTCACCCCTTTGTGGCAGTGCTTTGCTAGACTGAAGAGAGAGAGGGAAAGCACCCAGAGCACTCTTCTAGGTGGGATCAGGAGATGGGCCAGGCTGGAGCTCCAGCTGAGGGAACAGTGCTGGGAGAGACCCTCGCACACGACTGCCTGGAGAGCTTTGGCAAGGCACAGGTGCCCTGCCCAAGAGCCTTGCAAGGCCTTTTATAATAGAAAGTGGGGGCAGAGTTAAAAACAGAATTAAACCAAAACCACAACAAAACAACCAAAACCCATACCAGCAAATGTACAGAATTTGATATTAACTGCAGTTCAGAGATTTACTTGGAGAGATAAATATGTGGCCTGAGTGGTCCTAGGCACACACTCTGCCCTGTGCAATAAACACTAATGAGCCCTTCAGTTGTGCAGCTTCAGTTTCATTACTTCACTATTTTAACAATCAGGGACATTTGTGAAGAAATTTGCAATAAAAACCAGGGAACATAAAAATTTTGGGATACCTTTAGGTTATGCCTAAGTACATACAGGGAGATATATCTAAAACTTTAATTAAAATAGTATTAATTACTGAAGGAATAGCTGAATTACTGAGGGATAATGAACATGAAGTAACTGTTTTCAGATGGTCTAACCGGGGCAAATTACTCCCTAGAGAACTATATTGTAGTCACAAAATCAGAACATTACGGATGTTAACATATGAAAAAGGACAAATGAAGGTCTAGTTAACATTGTAACAGCTCATTTTCAGAACAGCACAGAACAGACATTTAGGCAAACCTCATTGCTTAGAACCTTTATGAAGGTTAAGTAAAAGAAGAAGCCATTCAAACCCATCTTCTTTATGTAACTTTAAGTGAAAAGATATTTTAAAAATAACCCAGAGAAGTCAGAGAAAATGAACACCTGAGCAGCATCTCTTCTCCCTCCTATCTATCTTCTTGCCACTGTATGCAGTTGTATCACTGCTGCTGATTAAGGGGAGGAATCTGATCTTTGTCCCACTGTATTATGAAAATGCATACTTGAGAGAAGGCAAAAATTCCCGTGACCAGAATGGATGTCTCAGTGTAGCTCTATCAATGAAGTGCTGCCATAATATAAATAATCTTTTAAGTCCTGATTCCTAAGGCAATTAAACTTATGTGACTGCACTGCCTGTTTCACTGTTTTTACCTTAATAACTGAGAAATTCTGCTGTTTAATTTTATCCAATTGACACAGGGTAGGGGACAGAAAAATTCTCAGAGATAATTAAGTTACTGCAAGTTTCAGGAAAAAAAAAAACTGCCTGAAAGAGGAAGAAAACTCTAATTAGTGTTCCCACAGATGGGAAAGCAGGTAGGCTCATCTCCGGCTTGCAGCTACTGACTGACTAATCTACACCCTGGAAATGGCAAACCATCCAGCACACAGAGAGCTCCACACAAGCGCTGGAGAAAACAAGATTATTCACAGAAGCTAAAGAAAAAAGGACAGATATCAGCAGGAAAAATAGCTTAATTACTATGTATGAAAGACCTTGCATTAAAGCCACACCCCTCATTAATGACATTCTGTAGAATAAGTAATTAAGCATCCAGTTCCCATGTTGTGAAACTCCCAAGGATATCCACACCTTCGTGTAAAATGTGCTGTAGACATACAGCAGCTAAGCTTCCCTTTGCAGTGACAAAGCCTCCATATGCACAGTTCTTCCAGCTCTACATCTACAGCTCATAAAACATCTTCAGGCCAAAACAGTCTCTTCTAGTGCTGCTAAAACACGGGTGCTGGTTCTGAATTACTATTCTAAAAGCTAAATTGGACTTGTTCCTCTCCACTGCCCCACGATGTGTATCTTTTTGTCCTTCCATCTTAGTAGGTTTCTAGCTTCTCCCCATCCTACAATTTGATTTCTTTGATACCTTTCTGAACACCACACATTTTAACTTAGCAAACACCATCAGCCCCTGTGCAAGTTCTGTATTCTCTCTGCATTAAAACCTGGCAGGTACATCCTCCTTTTGACTTGCTATTTAGCACTGACAACAGAACAGCAACAAAGCTTCCTGCCCTCAAATCAAGGCCAGCACGACTGAAACCATTTAAGTCTTGTAGTTGTTCAGAAAGTCGTATTCTGTCCTGAGCTGCTGCATATTAGCTGCAACGCCTAAGCAGAGCCTGGATGGGCAAGGATGACTTGAGATATATTTATCTCAGAAAAATATAGAATTTTTTTGAATAGAAAACTTTGCAGATTCATCCCTGACAAAATTTGCTCTCTGTTAATCCAGCGTGTTGAAAAAAAAAAGACCACAAGACAAAACAAAAAATCCCACAAACTTTCATCGGAATTATAATTCACGATTCAAGTATCCTGGACACATTCACTGTGTATTGTTCTCCAAGAGTTAAAGTTTTCCAAAATAATTACTTTCTGTTCATGCTCTATAATCCCCATTCTTTTGATTGGATTTGTCAGATTTTAGCCATAAAAATCTGCTCATTAGGGAAAAATTACATCAGTATTGAATGGCACATTTGCAAACTGTTATGTAGTCTTTTGCAGCTTCATGCCTACTCTGAACATGAAATTTTATGGATGATAGGAGCTATTTCAGAGAAGCCAAATATTTAGGAGCTCTCTATTTTTCAAAGAAACCCCAACAGCAACAAAAAGCCAAGAAAGAAGGATCGTTCCTTCTTGTCCACAAAACCATGCTGAACAGCTTGAAGCTGAAAAAGACTCCTTGGCTCCTTTCTGTGGCTGTGCTGTTGGTACAGACATGAGAGAGTCCAAGGCAGTATCAGGCAGCTCCAGTAATAGGGTGTGGTAGCAGAAGAACAGCTTCCAAAATACTGCAGCAGTCAATAGCAGAGGTCTCTCTCCATGTGTATGGTAACACCTTTGTGTTCTGCTGACCTCTTCCACATCCAATGGAAACAAAACGTGTGTGTATTCATGGGAATACGTGACTCTGTGCCAACTTCACTGCATTTTATGTTGAAAAGTTTTGTAGGAAGGCCTATGTTTGGTTCTTAGCTTGTTTACAATTTGAATATATTCCCCTTGGAAGGACACCTTTCTCTTTGCTTTGCTCAGTCAGAGCATTCACAACAGAAATGGACAGCACATTGCAGCCATTCATGTCTGTACAATCATTTCTACACTGTCAAAACAGAGGCAGCTAAACTTGGGAATTTTGAGACATCACAATGCTTTCACAGCCATATTTCCTGTATCCCTGCCTGCCCTACACAGAGCAATAAAACCAGTAGCACTCTCACAGGGAAGAGCAGTTCTCATTTCTCCAGTGCATCAGAGAAGTACAAAAACTTGTCAATACCTAAACACCAACTTTTTTGGGCAATATTAACTTCAAGTTTTACAGTTGTATTTAGTTATCATGGCCTGGGTGGGATATGCTGTTGCTGAGGTGTGTACGAATTGAAGTGACACAAAATGCAAGGTAGCCTATGTTACTATTAAGAATATGCAATTGATAAGCTGCGTTCTCTGATAACAAGTAGCTTACACAGGCACTAAACCCTACAATATATAGCACCAGGTTATTTGAAGAATGACATAGCTTAGCCCAAAGAGAATAAACACAATTTATAGCCTAATATTTACAGGCAAACTAGGGCTGCTCAGTGGGACACTATTTCCTAGAAAATAAAACATTCATTTGAGGTTATATTTGTGCAGTTATAAGTGTGTGTATATAGACATAACACAAGCATGACTACATGTGCATGGAGTCATGAAGATAACTATGTTTTGAAGTTATGTTTCTTTTAAGATTGCAATAATAGAAGTGAGGCCTAAATAAGCTGATGAAAAGAGCTTCTCAGATGATATACTCACATTATTTCTTATTCTCTCCACCAAATAAACTCATGCAACATATAAGCTGTTTTGAAGAAAATTGTTCATATCAGGATACAGTAGGAATTTGGAGACAGTCTTTAATAAGCACTGTCTTATAATATCATTTATGTATTTCTTCTGCTCCAAGTATAGGACCATTTTGCACTGGAAATATATTAGCACATAACTAAGGTAAACTTATAAAAGGAATGGTCTAACACTTTCTATTACAGAACTGCCAGAGACAAGCACTAAAGTATTAACACAATTCAAAGAGCAAATATTAGAGAGACAGAGAAAACAGCTTGAGGAATAGATTGGAGGGTACTTTGTAAAATATGCTGTCAGAAGAGGTTGCAGACAGTTTCTTTGAAGCAAACATGCTCAAGTTTCCCAGGGCTGGTGCAGCCTAAGGCTGGAGCATCACGTGAATGAGACATATTTGTGTCTAATCCTGCTGAAGACAGATAATTCTGCCAATTGAGACTGTGAGGGCCTGACAGCCAACGGCACCAGCTTTGTGATAGCACGAGATTGATGCTGAAACACCAGAAATGCAACAGCACTTTCTGACAGCAAGAAACCAACATATCAGAAAAGAAATTGGAGACAAGGTATTTTCCAGTCAAAGAAGATGTCTGTTCATGGAAAACATCAAATCTGTCTTGCTAGCAAAGTTCAATATTCATTTGATTGCTGATATTTTATACTTCCTCCTTTCAGAGGTACAGTAAAATTTAGAGAAACGAGAATGAGACTTCAGTATTCCTCATGCTTCTCAATGAGACAGCATCCTCTGTCATTTCTCCCTTGACAGGGAACTTGAAATACAAATTTAAATAATGTTTGTCAAAATTTTCTAGTATTTGGCGTATTTAGTGTTCTCAGAGTTATCTTTCACACTTGCTTTATTCATTGAGGTTTGGAATAGATTTAGATAGCTTTATACAATCTTATCATAATCCTCTCCTTATATCCTCATTCCCTCCACAGCTCTGTATCAATGACTAGGTTTGACATCCACAACTATTTCAGGAAAAACAAAGCTCCCATCCACTCAGGATGATAATTCACCACAAACAAAAGAAAGGATTAGATCTGGTGACCAGTTTTTTTCTTGTGCTGGAAACAGAAGAGAGGAAAAATGGAACAGAGTGAGGCCACTTTACAGGAGGAATAATTAGTAACTGAAGGTAACCAAGGCTTCACTTCAAAGCTGAAGATGTGTTGGGGTGACTTTATAATGTTATTTTTTCCTCCAAATTTGGCCCAAACCACCACAAGATATCTACATAATCACTGGTGTATAAAATGGATAATATGGCACGATTTACTTACAACAGCAAAATTCAATCAAATAACCAGGAGGTCCTTCCAGTGTTATACCAAGTTCTCAAAAATATCAAACTGACCCAAAAATCAAACAATTTTCAGAAGTTTTAAATACTTCTGAAGAAGAGCACAAATCATAAATTTGAAGAAAAACCAACCCCAAACACTAAATCAATAGGAAATAAAAAATTAGCACTTGTTCACCCTGCTCTGCATCTCCCAAGTTTTAGAATCCTAAACTGAGTTCTGCTTTTTGAGGATCATTTCACTTGGATCAGAAATTACTTTGTGCTGGAACTATTAAACAACTTTGTTTTTATTAATATGAGAATTTTACATAGACTTATATCCAAATCTGAATAAACAGCATCTCCTCATGATTAAGGAGTAGGTAGGAGTCTTGTTTTATGACAACAAAATCCCAAAAAGCAGCAAATATTCAATTTTAATCCCAATCCAGTACACTAAATTGATCACTTTATTAAAAAAAAAAAAAAAGGAAAAACCAGAGTGCAAAACCGGACTACACTTGAAAATGTAATTATATTCCAGTGTTGTCTGACAAAAACAAATATGATTTTGAGCTAATACATTAAAAATGGGATAAGGGAAATTCAGAAAATGGAATTGTGTTAATAAGAACAAGAAGTAATTTGATATTATCTTATAATTTCATACTTTAAGACTCTTTGACAGAATTCCTTGAGAAATAAGCACTGGAAATTCAATTCTAAGCCAAATTTTACTACTTGCCATTAGCACGCTTTTGCTGGAAGTGAAACCCGATAGGGCGGGATTTCCAGAAAATAGAAATTGTTTATCTTTTTAAGAAACCATAAAAAAAATGGAAATATGAAAACAGATTTTTAAACCAGCTGTTACAAAGGAAGAGAAATGGAAAATTAATTTGCTCCCAGAGCATATGAAGTGAAGCACCTTTGACGTTGCAGAGTTGGCAGTGCTTGGAACCAAACCCTGTCCCTAGAGGGGTTTTGTTTATCTCCAGGTACAGGTCCTCCAGGAGGACACTGCCTGCACGTGCAAGTGTGGAGATGGATATCCAAGTTTCTTTCTGGGGGTTTTGAGGTGAGAGCCATTACCCAGACTAGCTTTACCTGTTCCAGTGATTTCAAAACAGGTGCATGTCAAGCACTTGCAAAAAACCTGCCTCCAATCGTGCTTAGACAGAAATGAACCTGGGCTTAGTCATCTCGTCTTTGGGAGGAAATATTGGCTTATTTAAACTACTATCATAGCATATATATGCTATATACTTAAAGGAAGAATGCCTCATTTCTAGCATCCTCAAGGAGTAAGAGAATTCAAGAAAGAACTGCAAGTGTCCAGGAAGGTGTCTCTGGTGTTGTCTGTGAGGGAAGTATCTAAAAGGAAGCTTAAAGGAAAGTACTGTGCATGCACCAAATAAAAAAATTAAATAAGGCAGTAATTTGTTAGTAACTTCTAGAAATTACTTTAAAGAAGCAAATAGTAACAGTTAAATATCACATTCACAATGTCTTTGGCTTCATGAAATCAAAATGAACAACAGATAGCAGAGATTTCTTTTCAGGCACAATGCTTCTCCTTTCTCTAAACTAAATCCCAAAATATGCTGTTTTATCCTTAAGCCTTGCACAGACATTTGCAAACTGCATCCACTGGCCACGCACACCACACCATATATAGTATTGTTAATTTTATTGTTAAGTATTTCCCTTAAAGCATTTAGATATTACCATGTCCATTATTAAATGTTTGCCACATGTTAGCATATCAATATTTCTGAAAACACCCTGTTACTGAAATAACAATAAGGTTATTTGTTGATTAAATGTCTTTTTTTAATCCAGATTTCAAACTCCAAAGCAAACACATGATGAACAAGATCAGCTGCTATCACTTCATTGACAAAAGCGTGTCACCTCAAATGGTTTATGGTAAGCCAAGAAATACTTTATTAATATGTCCACATTATAAAAAACCCCCACAAACCAAACCAAGGCACAAACAAAAAAACAAAACAAAACCAGAAAAAACAACAAAAAAATTCCCCCAGAAAACGCTGAAAAAACAAAACATACTTGAAGACAATATTCTGAGAAGAGCACAACCAAGGTACGCAGAAGGGGAGGGAGAGTAAAGTCATTGTGAAGTGTTAGGAGAAAGCCACGAAGCAAACATACTTTTTGAGGATAAATTAGACAACACATGAGGATGAAACAGGCATTAGGTACCACAAATTTATGGATATGAGGTCCCCAATATTAAAACGTGTTCTCTTTGTATCACTCTAATTAGTTTTGAAAGCAAAAAGCTTGCAATGGATGCAATAAATTGCAGTGCACAGACACTAGATTTTAATTAGAATTACCTTGTATAGGTCACATCTCTTTATTTAATGATTAAGTAGTTCAATTTGATATCATTGTGCTGTTTACCAAATCAAAACCACTGAAGTGTGCTCATGCAAAGCTGTTTGCAATGTTATTTACTAGCGGTTTTTATTTCCTGCTTCTCCCTGTAACAAATTCTTAGCTTTTAACTGGATGGGGAATATGAGTAGTTATTTGAACTAGAGCCAGGGGGATTCAGGTCTCCATAATCACTGAAGAGATCTTCACTGAGGAACATTTTCTATTTTGCTAAATAGTATTCCAGAAAAAAGACTTACTTAAATGACTGAACTTATCTGGGTTCCTACGTTTTTAAAAGTCTTTTTATAGACAATGAAGATTTTAGATATAGCCTCTCTAATACCTTCCTACTGATCTCAAATACTTAGGAGAAGTTTATATGGGTTATCAAAAAGTCATAGCTGCAAATATCAGTGTCTCATAGTAAGTTACAAAACAAACAAAAACATATATTTAAAATTAAGTATATAAAACAAAGTCAAGCTCATTCATATCTTCATTTGAAAAAGAATTGGGATGCATTCCATTTTTACACATACCCACATATATTTTAGGTAGATTCTTCTACAGCAGGCAGCTTTGCCTTATTATCCATAACTTATTAACTTATAAACCTTTTTTGGAAGAGAAGAATGAAATAATTTAATACTGCAAGTCATAAGGAGAACAGCACCAGACTAGCAATTGAACACGTGGCAGGAATTTACTATACCCCAGGTTTCAGCTAATTCCCAGAGCTGTAGATAACAGCCTACATTAGATCTGTGTGGACTATAGATATACAAAGCCAACTTTCCAATGAGCTCTCATCCACTGAGCGTAGCAGGTGATTTCACAGTGTGTGTTCAAAGCATGAACCCTTATTGAGGGCACAATATCACAATATGAACTGAGATGTGACCTTATAAAGACAGAGTAGGTCATAACTTTGGTGAATCAAATGCCATAAAATGTATTTGCAATACTAGCGGCCAGCCTGTGTGTTAACGAGAGGAAATCAATTTGTTGTTATCCCAAATATTAAACACAAAGACAGGCCTAGAGCTGGATAATCAGGTGCATTTTCATATTTTCTGCCTTTCATAAAAAAACTGAAGGCAGGGTGTATAAGTTGGAAAAAATATTTGCCAAAAAATGAAATAAATTCTGTAAAGAAAAATAGACAGAATACCCAAAGCTTTCTTTATTGACTTTTGCACACCATGTAAAATTTTATCCCTATGCATATCCATTTCAAACTGAAAAAGGAAATATTTCCTACAGTCACCTGTTTTTACACTTTCTACATTACTTATTTTATTATGCATTTCATCTAAGATATCTTTCTTCCTTTTGTTTCTTCTTGTCTATCCCCTACATTTTCTTTTGTTTAAATCCCTTTTCTGAAGGAAAAGTACAGGAACAAAACAAATCTAACCCTGTTTTTCTATAAGCTTATAGTCCCTCTCTATTTTCACTATTCATTTCATTCTAGTTTATTCTTAATTCTCCTCCAGTCTCTCATCCATTCTGTGAGTGTATCCTTCTATACCTTTTTTTTCCCCTCCCTCACCCCCCTCATCAGTTCCTTGAGTTATTTTGTCTTCCTACCACCACTGTTGCCTTAAATATGTACACATCCAGGTTCCCCCTTGCCATGTGGCCCCAGGATGCAAACCAGAGCGTTCCCTTGCTCGGTGCCAGGGCTTCCCTCTCATTTACATTTACACCAAAGTAGAGGGTGACAGCTGATGGGTCTGAAAGCCACTCCACAAACCCTCCTTACACTCCTGCACTGGAAGGCAACAACAGCTGTTGGTCTTTCTTTCCAGAGGTTGAAGTAACAGAAACTACAGAGCCATTCAGACATCATAAGAAAGCCACCTTATTATTTTCCTTAGCTAAGGAACAAAGTCCTCCTTCTTCTGAGGAGAACTCATTACCAAGGGTGAGTCCGGTAAGAAGACCAAAGTCGATGTTCCCTTCCTCCCTCCCAATGGGAAAGCAAAGCATCCATTAAGAGAACCACTGTAAGGTGTGAGCTTTTCACAGAACATTTGTGCTCGTGCCAGCTGGCTGGAGGAAGAGGTTGGTACCTCTAAAAATGAAATTGCTATTATGAGAGGGAAAGAAACAAGATTAGACCACAGAATATTCCAAACAGCCATCTTTCAAAAGGGCCTGATTGCTCAAGCTTAAAAAAAATTAAAAATAAAATAAAGGAAAAAAAGGAACTTTCTCCAAAAGCTACTTGCACTTCAACACTCTTTACAAGAAAACTGAAATCTCAAAAGTATCTCTCTGACACAGTCCTCCTTAGCTCTGTTTGTTCAGAAAGAAAAACATTCTTGAAAGGAGAAAGCAAAGCGGGCCTTAACTGATTTAAAAACCCAAACCCCCCCCATTATTTCTTTCATTATTGAAATCAGAGTAGTGGTTTTTGTTTGTGTGGCGAATCTTTTTTAAAGTTATGAACCAACACCTACACTAGAAGTACATGTAACACCCCCTGTACACCCAACATGGCCCTGAGGCAAGGGGCAACTCAGACCATGGGGTACCGCCTGAGGCAGCCTGCCAGCCCCGAGGGGCTAAAATATTTTCTGAGCATCTGTTTAAACTTCCCCAGGTTCCCCTGGAAAATCCCAGTCTGAATGGTAATTCCAGTTACCTAATTAAACTCCTACCTGAGAAACCTGTATGGGACCAAATGATTCAATTCCATAATTCAAAAACACAGAAAAATTTGTTTTACATTAAGCTGTTGAGTCTTTCAAAAATATAGAACTTAGGCAAATTTTGTCAAAATTCTCCATATCCATTTTGAGAAGAACTAATATTTAATATTTTTCAGACAGGTCCCTCCATGGCAATCTATGAATATATATTCACTCAAGTTTAATGGCCACATTTTCATTTGGTGAATCCAATCATCTTAAGCGAGGAAGGTAAAATGCAAGATTTGACATCCACACAGTCAGTGAAGGATGACAGTTCAGCAAGTTGGTGACAAAACAGCAAGTGTCTAATGATTATAACAAGGAGAAATCTGGATGTGAAACTCTCCTCCAGTCTCACAAGGATTCCCCATATCTCACCAGGATGAACTCAGGACCAGTTCAAGTAGAGCTCATGCATGAAAGAAGGAAAGACCCAGAGGCAGATTCCACAGGTGTGTGAGATGCAGGCTCATTTCTATCCACCAGATAATCTGTTGAGATTGAGGATTTAGAACTCTATCCCTACCAGAACCAATATATAATTCCTGCAGAATAGACTTAATTTTAAGAAATCCACATTTCTGGGAAAGAACAGTGAGAACTTTCAGAAGTTTTGCAAGAGCTTTATTAATTCTGGTGATTGACAAGGACTTTTCCTTCCCAGGTGTAGTTATATGAACTTAGAAAATAGTAAATCATGGATCTTGAATCAAAACACTGAACAGAGATGCTCATGACAATACAAGACCAGATGGTTCTGTTTCAGAACCGTGTCAGAAGGGATCTAGTAGCATAGACTAAGAGAATTATTATAAGATATACATGATGATCATAGTCTAAAATAACTTTCTGTGTTACACAAGAGATTTGGGCACTATCGGGTTGTACTACTCATCCCATACCAATTTGTCAATTTTATTTTTAACCCATTTACACTTTTTTACTTCACTGTGACACAGTACTGGCCCCACCACTGGAACATTGGCCTCCATAACACCATGCCTTAGAAGAAAGTTTGTCACAAAGTGTGGCCCAGTAGACTGAATCAGCAGCCCTTAAGATCAGAACATACCCTTTGTCAGAAATAAGCTGTTCTGCCTGAGTTCCATGAAAGTACTAGAAAGAGAGAAAATCAGTGATTTCTGTCTTTTAGAAGAAATTAACTTATTAAGTTCTAAGAGAAGTATGATTTGAAAACAGAGAGGGTATTCTGCACTTATAAATGTAATTTATTGGCACTTCTTCAAAGTTATTGTCTGTACTTTTATCCTTCAGATAACAGGATAAATCACACAAGAACACTGTCTTCATGTAAAACTTTCACGTGGAAAAAATGCAAAACACTTCAGAAACATATCTTCCACCTAAGCAAAGGTAGTTTCAAGAAGCAACAGAAATATTTACAGACTAATTTTCTAGAGTTACACAGTTTAATTTCTATGCAGTCTTTATAAGGATAAATGTATTGAACACAGCTTTTCTGTTCAGAGACATGATTTATCACCTCCATTCTAATTTGAACCTTGAATTTTAGGATCAACTCCTATTTGCCATGCTCTTCAATGAACACAGCTTGCTAAGAAACTTTAAAAGGAATCTGGAAACAAGCCTCACAAAAACTAGTTGTTTTAGTTCCATGTCTATAGAAGTGTTTAAGACATGAAAAGCCTGACCCAACATATCTTTTTAATCAGTCTGAGCTGCACGAGTTATCCAGAAGGTTGTTAACTACCTGCAGCTGTAGAGTAGAATATTCCAGCTATCTCTCTAGAAATATTCACTAGGCCTTTGACAAGATTTTTTTAAGCCTGTCAAGATCATTTCTGGTAAGCACAATAATAACATAGGGAAAAAAAATTAACCAGACTTGAATGTATCAAAAGTACATGAAATAAACAAACGGTTCAAAACTATTGACCCCATCCCTTTTTTCTAAGGTGTGATTTATTCCTCTTGAATATAGCCAATGTTGGATCAATGCAGTCTTATTCCATTGATTACATCACCATTATAAGTAATCTTTGTTTCAGTTTACATAAATGTCCTCCAAAGATCAGGGGGAAAAAGTCCCTGTAATAAAAAGGAAACTGATACACTGCATCAGCAGCAAAACCAGAGAATACTGGGACAATCAATAGGTTTATAGACAGATGGCAGAAAGGAAGGAAGAGCATAAAAATAACCATGCCATGCAATCCAGAAAAGACTTAATGATTTGTTTTGAATAAGCTAAGCCATTTATATTGCTCTTGAAAAAAAGAGCTTTTGTAGTATCATTTCTGTTATCTCTGCTGGAATTTCCATCCCTGAGCCACATCCTTTCACAGAGGTAAGCACAGATACATACTGCGTATCTATCTAGAAGAAAATGTGCTGGTGAATAAACTTTTATATGCAAAATTTAGGTTGCTTACCTACACATTTCCAAAATGTATGTGCTACCGCTAAGTTTACAGGTTTCTATCAGGAGCATAAAATATACCTTTTCATGACAGGAAGGAGTCAGTTTCTCATTATCCCCTTTTCCTTTATTGAAATCCCATTTAGAATATTTGCACTAAACTTCGATTGAAACATAAGACTGCACTTACAGTCCTCAAAGCAAGTTTCTCATTCTGCAACTCACATGTGGCCACATACATTTTTACCAGTGGAAAAAACCAAAAAAGACATCTAGTCAGAAAAGAGGGTATTGCATTGCATTGGATGATTCTTCTGATGCACCAGTCAAGCCAAAAATGTTTACATTAGCATGAATTTTCTTAAGCAACCCGTTTCTCAGCTAAAATTCTAGGTATTGTCTACTTCTACCCAGATTATAAAGGACCAAAGTAGTATCCTAATTATTTTGGTGATTGTGTCCTATATGTTTTGTATATTCCACATTCTATTCTGCTTAATTCCCTACAGGTTCTGTTTTTCCAAACGGAAGGCTTTTAATATATCCAGTTAAAAAAAAAAAAAAGAAAAAAGGATTTGCCACATTAATGCTTCTCATGTACTTGGCAGGAAAATAAGTGAATGGGGTTTTTGATACATTTGACTTATTTGAGCTATTTGCAAGCTTTTTTCCTCTTACTCCTCGCATTATTATCCATTTTAAATCATTACCACATCCAAACAGCTCTGGCCAGATTAAAAATCAATTTCTTTCTAGAAAAAAAATGACCAGTTTTCACAAATAGCCTTAGTGAAACCTCTAAACTGAGTTACGAGTTCACAGGCTAAGATTATGCCTCACTCTTTTCAGCCTCTTTCCAACAATGCTGCTCAGAGTGCTTTCCAACGGCAGGTTTGGGTTTTTTTCCCATGCTTGGTTGGGTTTTTTGTTTGTTTGTTGTTTGGTTAGATTTTTTAAAACCCAAAATGATATATAGATAGCACCACTGAGTTAGAGCTACACAGATATGTTTTAATTTTGGCAGAGCTCTCTGATTTGTTTTAGCCCCAACAGAAAATCTTGAGTAGCAAGGAAATATATTTTTTCTTTTCCTAGTAGGACATGTCCCTGCTTTTTTTTGTCCAAGTTAAAAGTTACCTAGATCCATATTCTTACATCTGAAGTATTATGGAAAGGATCATAGAAATCACTGATGCGTAAAAAATACCTTATGGACAATGCTCCTCATAAAAAGCAATGTCATTTATCTATAATACAGTTTATTTTGAGTTATAACAAGTGCAGAAATTTGTTTCTATTGTGATTTTTATGGGTTATGTGATGGGATGCAACAGCCATTCCTGTTTATCTGTAGGAGCAGCACAAAATATGAGCACCCAAAGATGAGGATTTTTTTGGGCTTTACCACCCACTGAAAGCCCGGCTGGGTGATGCAGGGGAATCCCTCCCAAGCACTGTGGTTTGGGGGACACAGGGGGCTCTGCCAAGCCCCCCATGATGCTGGTGTGCTCCACATCTCCCTGCTGAGCAGCATCAGAGTGCAGCCAACTAAAGAAGCTCTTCTGGAAAGCGTTAGCAGCATCACAAGCATCTTTGATCTACGGGCAATCACAGGCCTTGAGGCTGCAGTGTGCTTTTGGTGCTCATCAGTCAGGCCAAATAAAAAGCCTGAAACAAAACAATTAAGCTTCTTTACGGAGTAAGATAAAGAAAATAATAGATGCTACCGTTAAAGATAGAGCTACATGGCAATACCAGAGCAAGAGCTAACTGGGAGAGAGAAAAGCTCCACTTCCCAAGCGACTAACTCCACATCCAGGAGCAGGCACGTTGGTGTGTTTGAACTAAAAGCATCAGGAAAAAAGCAGGAATTTAAGGGGAAAGCTCCAACACAAGACACTAAAAAACATGAACCATGGAAAAAAATCTGGTAGTGCCAGTTTGTTTGTTTTTTTCAAACGGAAAACACACAGAGCCATGGTTAGATATTGATTGTTTCAGGGATTCCCAAACCTGCGTTTCCCAGGTACTGACAACATCCAGCCATGGCTGATGCTAGGGAAGGGGGAAGGTGATTCTCAGTATTTATTATGTGTTATTTATAGCTGGCAGCAGCTGCAGATCCCAGCCCTGCACCCCATGGCACCTATACAAATCAGGTGTTCTTATCCACCCCTCCCAACTGTACTCATCAAGCAACTTCCTCCTGCAGAATGCAGCCTTACTCAGCAATACCTCACTCAAGAATCACACATTCAAACACTTTTTTGCTTCCATTTCCTTAGATTATGATCTATTTCCAGCTGTATAATCACTTCTAATCCAGATGTGCACTGTCTTGGCTATAAAGTACTGACCCTTCATCTGTGCACAGGTGCTTACAGAAATAAGAAGCCAGCTGCTGACTACCTGCAGAAGCTGTGCCATTCAGAAATTGAAAATACATCCCAGCATTCCCCTACCTGCTGTCTAAAAAGGTATCATATGTTAGCAGCATGAAAATTGCATCAAGTCTATTTCAAATTCCTCATATTTTTCAGCCAGCTGTGAATAACAAAGCATGCATAGTTGCACATGAATCAGTATAAGGTTCTTTTCCTCCTCTCATTCAGGCACAGCAGCACTTTCAACACCGCCTTCGCCTGTTTATTCCGCATTAGTCACAATCAGATAAACTGCTTAGGCTCCCCTTTAATAGGCTTCTCATACAAAGCACTTCTTAAAAATCTTTTTCTGGCCGTGGGCTGCTCAGATGCAATTACAGCTTAGCTCCTAAATTTACTTCTGCGAATTTAGTAAGGTCCCGATTTTGAAAGGAATCTTATTTAGGGGTTTGAAAGCTTGATGAATTTGATATTTAAAGCCAAATTACATACTACTCAGAGATGCCTCTACTGAAGTTTCTTGCAGCATTCTGTAATTCAGCACTTAAACAAAACCAAAGCACCTCCAGCAGGTCTTCCACTCTGGAATTTGTTGCTCACCAACTGAAACGCCAAGTGCCTTTATGAAACTTAAGAACACAGTACTTTAGTGAGTCCAGCTCAAATGAGACCAGTCAGCTTATTCTACTTCTTCAGCAGGGAAATGTATTGTGAAGCAGCAAGGTCACAGCTCAGGAGACCATATCACAGAATTGCAACCAGACCTATTAACAGGAGCAATGCAAGCTCACTGTAATTTACTCTTAGGCAAAGCTGGTAATCTTAGTGACAGAATCAGGAAACTTTCCATTACCATTACTGTAATATTTACAAAAAGTTTGTGTGTGTGTATATATATATATATATATATAAAAATCTACAGAGATTACTGCTGTTAGAATTGGAGGTTTGAAGGTTTTGTTTGGTGTTTCCCCACCCCCTCCCCCCTTTTTTTTTTT
>VWZT01013519.1:402285-448867 GCA_013397055.1 Pachycephala philippinensis | reverse complement strand
TTTTTTGTGTGTTTTGTTTCAGTTTAAACCCTTTTTCCTCCTCCCTCAGACCTTCTACCATCCTGTTACCAAGAGAATACAGAATATGGGAAACAGAGTTTGGTTAATTCCAGTACAAAACACTAGTGAGGTAGTCAATCATATTTCTCTATAGTAAAACACCACTTGAGAAATAAAATATCTCAGTCTAAGCTGGATGGGAAAGGAGATGATGTTTAATTGCTTCCTACTTTAACTTATCAGAACTCTCACTGAAAATTATTTGGATATGTATAAAAAATTAAGGAAGGATTACAATAGGATCCTATCTGCCACAAAAGCTCTACTCCCACTGGTAATAACATAATTATTATGTCTCTTGCAATATTCTCTATCAATGTGGCTGTGTGTCAGTGGGTCAAACAGGTTTATGCCTTCCTTAGTTTTGTTCTTCTCTGTGACACTGCCATTCCAAGATCAGCACTTGGATAAAAGAACTACGGATCTTTGTGCGACAGCAGGAGTGGAATCTTAGTGAATTACCCCATACATGTGTAAGTAAGCACAACTAAATTAGCAATACAGTTGCACATCTGAGCTTCAGTGGAGAAATATTTAAGAACACACACCTCAAACACCAAATTGTGTAGGGAACCATTTCTTAGTGTTGCCAGAAAGCAGTCAAGCTGCTGACAATCTGCCCAGATAGAATTATTGCTTTTCTATAAAATACACTATTTCCACCTCTGGCTTTTGGCAGCACATTAAAGGCAAAGAGCACCTGCCTTTTGTGTCTGTATTATGACTGCAGGTCAGCAGGTTCAAAGAGCATAATATACTGAAAATTTGTCATCTTCCAGATTAATGAATTGATATTTACTGGTGGCAAGGTAAGAAACAGACCTTTTGGGCAGCTGAAAAATTTCACAAGGCATATTATGACCCAACTTGAAAATATCAACCCGTAAGTCTGGGGGAAAATATCCTAAACTTTGTGCCATCACCTACTGTGCTGGATGTGCATCTACTTTCTAAGGCAAAATTTCCTAATAGAATTTTAATTTTGTAGAAAGAAACTAAATACAATATTTAGAGCTATGGAAAAAACCCATATATCTTCTGTTCATATATATATATCCAATTGTTGACTAAATACTAAGAAGTAACTCAGATGGGAACTGCATAATTGATTTCTCTTTTTCCTATGGGACAAAGCAGAGTTATAAAAATAATTGCTTTCAAATGATTTGCTGAAATTATTCCTGCTGTAGTTACATTATGTCTAGTACAGAAAAAGCCTCTTGGGTTTGATCTAAACCTCATTGAATGTTATTAAATCATATCTATACAATTAATGTTTCTTTCTGTACATGGTATAAACTCTGTCAACAGCCAAAGAAGTCATTCAGGTTCCTCGTGCAGTGCTATTTGTGGATACCCCACAGAATCTATCAGGCAGAAAGAATTATACTTAAGCTACAAGCACAAGGGCCCTGAGTTAATGATTCAAGCAGAGCAGCCATATCACAGCTCCAGATTTTTGGTGTACGCCACATTTTTGTCACGGTTTCAGCAAGTGCTTTAACCATCACTTTGCAAAACCTGTATCTGACCACTGTTTTGCCATAGCACCAGTGCAATGGAACTTGACTCTGAGAACAAACTGGGAGTTAAACCCTCAGTTATGAGGCAGAATTCATTCTGAAGCTTGCAAATATTTGCTGCAAGCTACAGTGAGTGACACTAAAGTGTCCAACATACAAAGACTAAAGGAATATATGACTGAAGGGAACCTGTGGAAAGAAGTCATGACAAAATATATTATTTGATACTGCTGGAGACAGACAAACATGCTGGTGCAAGGGTTTAAGGTTTTTTCTGTTTCACAGATCTGTAGGAATGAATGTGTGATTAAATTTCCAGAATTCAGAAGTTTCACTGAGCACAATACCTGTTTATTTTATGACATTTTGTCAAAAATCCCATAATATATTTTAAATATAATAGGTTACCTCTCATTCGATCTGCTGTTTCAAAAACAAGCATCTTTATTCATTTATTTAACATACTTTACTTAACAGCTGCAGTTAAAAGATCTGCAACTGTAAATGCTCTCTGACAGAGCTAAAGGTTGGCTTTGTTAATATAATCATATTTTTAATGCTGAGTCATATATTTCATAAAGTGTAACCAAAAAAGGGCTAGCACAAAGTGTGCCACCACCAATGAGTGTGCTGGGACAATGTTGTTCCTCCCACTCCCCTCTGAGTATTTTGTTTTCTCATAGGAATTTAAAAATGTCTCATTCTGTCCCCTGAGGCATTATTACAACCAAACACCTCTCACACAGATGTGTTTCCTGAAGGTGCCACAAGCCTGCTCATTAAAAAAATGCATAATATACACTATGTATTTGATAATTCTGCTAAATTAAAAAAAAAATTCGAAATCAATTTTAGTCCAATTCTTTGCTATTGACTTTTAAATGAACATTTACACTTCTAGCTGAGTATCACAGATTACTATTACAGTTGTAGAGGTCCTGAACAATAACCATGTTCTTATTTACAATTGTCACCTTTCCCCTAAGCAGATGCATTTCCTGTTGGATTTTATGCCCTAGAAAGAAATGGTGGAGAAAGTCCCAGGTAGACATGGGAGTGCAGCCTAAGCAACCTCAAGAAACCAACAGGAATTTCTGCCATAGGGAGACTGTGATCAATAGGTATCTAATTTAATTGTGATTTAAATGGATGCTCTAGAAATCCATTAGTATTCCCATTTCAGAGATGCCTATGCTCCAGTAAGTTTAATATTAAATATATTTTGATAACTCCTTTCCCTCCTTTCCCCAAAATAGAGATCTTGTGCAAGTGGTTTTAAGTGCATGAAGAAAAATCAGTTTGTGTTGCAAGCTGCTTTTAAATAATGATGAGTCTGTTCTGCTCCAATCCACTTTGCAACATAAAAATTACAAGTGACTAAAATTAAAGATTCCATTTACAAACTTCCCGTTATCAGAGTCTTCCATTGTTTTCATTTCTGTATTTCGCTACAGCATCTCTTGCAATTGTTGCATTGATGGTGCATAGGAGGGATATGCACAAATAAAACAGTTTCTGCACAGATAAAACACCACGACAGGAAGAATGAAAGCTGATATTGGCTCTCAAGGTGCTACAGGAAGCAGAACACTCCCTTGGCCTGTGAAAGAATAACAGGTGCTGGTTGTGCAATAGTTTTTGGGAACACCCCAATGTGCTGACAAACATTTAACTGATTTCAGGCATCTGCCACTGAGCTCATGAGACAGCAGCAGCAGCTTTAGACACCAGTGGTCACTGGATGATGACTAGATAAGGTGAAAATGTACTTGCCCTCATTATATTCTGCAATCCATATTACTTTATAATTTATTTTAGGGACTACTTAGGCAATGCTCACATATTATTTCACTGTCTTCTTAGAAAGTGTTTTCCAGCTAAGAGTAATAAACAATACATTTCTTCAATAAAATCCAAATTCAACGTTGTTACAAACAAGTTATAAATAATTTTTTTTGTTTGATCTGCAAGAACTTGCTTCTTGCTTCATTGAAAAACTCATCTCTAACATCTACATAGTCTGCAAGTGTGGGTACATTTGTTTAAATGCAGAAGTAGTGAAGAATTAATAACAGCTTCAAAAGTTAAAGACGGTAAAGATTAAAAGTGCAGCACCAGACTCATTAAAGCAAGTGCACCTAAAAAATGAATGCACTTTGTCAATCAGTATATAACTGTGTAAATTTTATTAGACCTTTTGAAGTTTCTTTTACTTTTTTCCTGGGAAAATTTAGTGTTTCACATGGTAGGCATTTCAGCCAGATAATCAATAGGCTAATCTAAAATTTTGTACACATGGGCTGAACATAGCAATCAGTCAGCAGGCTGAAGTGCTACCTTATCTTATCAGCTCATGCTTTCCTCCAATTAGGAATGTATGAACCTCATCACATTTCCATTAAACAATTAAGCCATAAGAATTGTATCTATAGAAACACTGCCAATTTATTTCCTTCCTTATTTCATGTTCTTGTCTTGTTACTTAATCATCCTGGAAAATAATACATGGGCCACGAATCACTCTGTTCAGTGAAATGATATATGGGCTGTAGGCGTTGCCCTGGACAAATATAATATCTGGCTCTGGTCAAACAGTGTTTTTCCACCTGTGTGCTAGATGAATTAAAACTGTGAGCTTTTAACTGATACTTGCAAAGTAGACTTTTTTTAAAAATCTATAATTCTGAGAATTTGTTTTCACATAATCTTATTTTTCTTCATGTGCTGCCATACACACAAAAGAATTTTCTGCTGTAGTGTAGGCTTTCCATGGAAACCATCCACAGAGCAAAAATACAGTTCTGCAAATTCCACCCAGTTTACTTTTCTTTAATAACTTGATGCAGCGCTAATTAGTCTGAGAGTCCAAAAAATAATTTAACTTCCTTTAGAAGACTTGGTGTAATACCAAAAATCATTTGCTATGATTGCAACCATTTTCTTGGCAATGTCTATTGTTATATAACTTAATTTGAGCAAACCAAGAGACAGTAATTTACATTTCCACAGAACACTTGAAAACTGACAAGAAGAAATTCTAAAGAAGTGTTCTAAAATGTTAAACACCTCCAGTTTACCAGTTTTCTGTTCTATAAAGACAGAGGTACAACATATTGCTTATTTCAAAGTACAATTTAGATGCTTACTACAGTCATTTATTCTATTTTGATAATTCTAATTATGCTTAAAAACATCCAATGAAGTCCTTTGCTCAAAGTAGTTCTTTTTTTTCCACATTCAGTTTTAAAAAGAAGCTTTAATCAAAGGAGGCCAATAGCACTGTAAAAACACTGTCAGAGGGGCACGAGCCCTTTAGGCTTGAACTGTTTTCCACAGTGCCACAGCAAAACATTCATCAAGAAAAATACACCTAGAGAAACTGATGCTACATTTTTCATACTATTACACTGTAAATTCTGCTGAAAATTTATACTATTACACTGTAAATTCTGCTGAAAACCAGAACCCACAAGCAAGAAGTATTTGAAGAAAAGTGATACATCTAGAAAAGCACAGTCACATTAATAGCACTTTGTAAGAGTGCCGTGCAATACACTGCAATCAAGTGGTACATTAAGGTTTCAGGGGACTTACTCCAAAAAATAAGGAGATTTTTGGCAACTCCTTGGAGGCCCTATACTTCAGAATATTTTAACACAGCTTTGGTGTGCAATTCACCGCATTTCATTTCAAGCCGCTTTGCAGGGAGAACAGATGAAACACAAATTTGTTGCTAAAATGGTTTTAAAGGTAACAATTCCCATGATAAATAAGTATGCCAGACTGGAAGCTTAGGCACTTCTACAAAACTCTGTACTTTCTGCCTCTTTCCAAGAGCACAGGGCCCAGCTCATGCAGCAGACTGGGTACTGCTGAGCTACTATGGTACTACTGAGTTAATGAGTTTATTGTTGCAATAAGATACAGACTGGTAAGCCTTTACTATTTTCAAACACTGTTTTTAGTCTTCATTCTACCTCTGGTACATGTCTGGACATAAATAACCCAGACTCAGTCTCAGACTTCCAGTGACCTTATCGTTGCAATGACTTAAAACAGATTAGGATCTCATCCAGAACTAGGCACTTGCAGCCTATCTGCATTGCAAAACACAAGTTCAGCTGAAGCTATTTGAACAGTTCTTTGATTTACTTTCCTTGGTACATATCAACAAATGTTGAGATGCCATTAGTACCAGCGCATCCAGCCATAATTCATTACAAAGTCCCACTTCCCAACCGGACAGTTCCACATTTCCCGTGGTCACCTAATTAATGGATGTCTATCAGCCCCATCTGCAAATCTTACTGGGTAATACTTTCACACAACTAAATTGAGCTTGCCACAGCAGAAATGATGCAGTACCGTGGGGTACAATTAACTATACAGAGACATACTTTATCCTAAGCCTTAGGCACAATCAATAATGAGTTTCTTTTCTGAGATGTTATGGGGTTATAAGCACGAGATGATAGCCTTGAATTACTAAAGTTTTGGTGACCTTTTTCTACTTGGATCTTAACTCTCAGCAAATATGCAGCTAGACAAAGCTTTATAACACAATAAAATTCCCTACCAATTCTAAAATTAAAAGGTTTAACTGCCTAAAATACAGAGCAGTATCTTGTCAGTGAAAAATTTAGTAGTTATAATACTAATAAAACAATGAGGACCAACTGATATCTTTTCTATGCTTCATTTTTCTGGACACACAGGACTGCTCTTTGATTTATTTTTTTGAGACACTTATTTAGGCAAAAGAAGAATATTCTAATTGGCTGAGGAGGATTGGAAGCTATATCTTGGTCCAGGTGACAATGAAAGTCTTGCAAATCCACTGAAGACAGAGAACACTTAGTCCAGCCTCACTGAGAGCATCTGAACAATGAAATCTCCAATCTCTTCAAATTCCACTTGGAGACTGATTTTCACCAATTATGTCACTGTTTCAAGCATTTGTTTTCACTAATGTCTCAGACAGGATTTTGGTTAGCTACTTTTCCTAAGAGTTTTATAGTGAAAGGAAAAAACCAATTTTTTTTTTTTTTTTTAAGTAACCTCTTAGTATATTCTTATTCCATCAATATTTCTCTCAAAGTCATCTAGAAGTTCCTTTTCAGACACAAAATTTGTTCCCTGGGATGGGTTTCTCCTCAGCTACCTGTAGCTACTTAAGCACAAGCACAGAGAACATGCACATCCCCAAACAATAGATAATCTCATTTAGCTCGTAATGTGTTGGGTGTCAACTGCCCACACAGAAATCTAGAAATACCTTGGACTGAGCAATCATCTAAAAATGAGCAGAAGAGAAGAGAGAACAGACACCAGTGGCCAGGAATCACCCCTACCTACATTTTCACTCAACCCGTGTGGTCTCCAACCACCTCTAACTTTCCTGAAAATATGTATTCAAGTAGAGCATGGGGATTTTTAGTGGATAAGAAAATCAAACCGTGCTGGTGATGTGCCAGTCAATCTGGTTTTCATCCTTTTAACTTTAAACAGGTCACAAGAAAATTGTTCTTCTATTTACAAAGAATTTTGTGGCAGCCATGAAGAAATAACATTAGAATGTACAATTTATTACTCAATACTTTAGAAGCCAAACTATTTCAGCAAAAGCCTAAAGGTGATTCTCTCACAAGACTATATCATGGGGAGGGAAAAAGCCCACAAAGAAAGTTAATTTCAAATCTAATTTCAAAATTCACAATGTTCATGCCCTTTCCAAGGTCACACAGCAAGACACGTGAAATCAGGGAACACAGCCTGGAGCACAGCAAGAAAAATGATTGGTATAGGCAGTGAGTGAATAAGCTATAAAACCAATTAGCAAATGTGTGTTATGATGCATTAGGATTTGTGCTGTGTGGGAGGGCAGGCAAAGCTGCCTGGGCTCGGACTCAAGCTGCTGGACCCACCCAGCTTTGTCCAGCTGCAAACATCCAGCCAGTGCCACTCAGCTGGAGGCCCCCACCTGCAATGGTTTGCTTACCATGTTTCTGGGATAAAGGAAGCACAAATAATGGTTCCAAAGACTATTGGGGTTAGTTAGGACCAATGCAGAAGTGGAAAAAAAGAGTAAATAAATGTGTTTGAATCTGGAAGACAACTCCAAAGAGACTCAGAAACTTGATAGATGACATACAGTACTTGAGAAATCTAATGCAGTTCTTTCAATACCTTATCAATAGCTACAGACCAAGGGATATTTCCTATTGAAAACCCCCTGCTTCACTCCCAAGGTGGTAAACGTATATTGCTTGACTTTTATATCCTTTTTCAGGTATTAAAAAGTTTTAAATCTCCTCCACAGCTACAAGTCATTTAAGCTTCTTGACTTTCCCTGTTTTCTAATGTGGGGTTGTGAAGCTGGATATTTTAACTCTCAAAGTTGACACAGAATGGTGAATCTCATCCCTCAGTTTCACCAAAATCTAGTAATCCCCCAAGAATGTCCCCAGGTAACATAATACTTCTGCATACACTACTCCATTTCCTTCCCAGGTGCAATGATGCTTTGCTGTGCCCTAGAAATCCTCCCTTTCCAAGTGGACTCTGGAGAACACTGGCAGCTGAACATAAAATGGAGCAGCCTACAGCAGCCTACTCTAATTAGAAGGGGGGGATCCATCTTGACCCCTGCTGTCCCCAGAATTACAGGAGTTTACTTCTGCTACCCACACGTATTCAACTTCACTGTGCCACTGCTAGACAGAAAATCATCCAAGGTGGCTTTATAGAGCACTTTTATGTAGGCTCAGAACACTCAGCAATATTTATTATCTACTGTAACACATGAACTTTATGAAGCAAAGTTGATTCACTGGTGGTCATAATTCAGAATTTTCTTTATGCTCCGTTTTGGCAATGGTATTTCTGTTTACTTCAAATGTAGGGTAAATTCTTACACTTTTCCTGCTAAACTCCATTGACGGTACAGAACGTAGTTCTCAAACTGTATGATATTTTCATTAAATATCACTCCAACTAAATTATAAACAGAATTATTTCACATAAATTTCAGGACTGGAGCACTGCAGAGTGAAGTTATTTTATTGGTGCATGCTTACTTCATTTTGCAGTACTTGACTACATAGTGTGTCATTTCCACTCCAGATTTTAAAGACACCAACAATTCAGTATCTTAGGAAGAAAATTACAGGAGGTTTTAGTGTGTTTTCACATCCTGAGCTTTCCCATGAATATTTTCTGATAACAGATTATTGGTTGTATTAAACTTTCACAGTCCTGCAAAGACTAAAACTACTTCAAAGAGTGGTATATTCCCTTGGGTAATATCTATGTGGCAGATATTAACTTTACTTAGGGCCTAGCCTTCAGGATTTATTCAGCAATCATAAAAGCTAGCTTGTCAGTGTTAATAGGGTTATACTACAAATACACAGTACTTGCAAGAAAATTGATACCATTCATTACTTACAACAATGTGTTTTCAAAGCCTGGCAGTCTGTACAGTGCAGCAAAAAACCCCACAAGCAGCGTGGAACCAAAAGAGATAAATGTGTAGGAGCAAAGGAGGACAAGATGTTTTGAGACTAATGTATAGGAACGAGAGCCAGGACACCTGGGTTCTCTGCTCAGGATCCCTTTATCTTCTTGTGTGACCTTGGAAAAGCAAATGTCACCTCTCTAATTGTCAGGAGGCAAAAAAACCCAGAGCCTAACACATTAATGAAAGCACCTCTGAGCCTCAGTCTGAATAAACTTAGAGTGTCAGCAAGGCAGCTCTATTACATTGGTCCTGGTGCAACACAAGGCTCTTAGCAAGGAGCTTCAAGATCATTCCTTGCCTGAGGGGACCTGACACCACTTCACATCCCCCTGCTGCAAGAATGCTTCTCTTTCCTGCCCCTTTGCCAAGCAGTGGGACAAAAGAGACTTGGCTTAGCTACAAGTCAGATGCACATCAGCATCCCTTCAGTGGCACTGTCTGCTAGGCAAGCTTTTACACTTTTGAGTACTGCAAGGGTGGTGCAGGGCATTTACCAGGTGAGCTGCAATGCCAACCTCCACCCAACACACACTGAGCCACTTGCTCAGTTCATGCAGTGACAGTCATAAAAGAGCCAGAGCACCTTAGGTCTGTAGAAGAAATAACATTTGAAAACTTAAAGGAAATGGTCTCTTTTGCATATGAAAGATGTTTTGACAGCAGAAGGTCTGAAATCTTTTTTCCTGAAGTACTTTATATCATGGTTGTGAATTATAAACTATGTTGTGCTTATTACACTCCATAGGCATCCAGTGTTTAGGCAGAACTGTTGTGCCTAAACTCTGCTTTGTAACCCACGGATCATTGGAAAAATCAATAGGTCCAAGAGCAAACATAAATGAACAGATAGAGACAGATATTCCTTCTGCTCGTGCCAGGCAAAGAGATGTGGCTTCAAGTCCAAGCTCATTTGCACCCAGCCAATTTCCTGCAGGCAGAGCCAGAGTACAACAGCGAGCTCAAACTGTGTCCTTGCTCCAAACCTCATATGGTGTTTATTGAGAGCGGTGGAGACCCACAGTGCAATGACTAATCCCTGTGAAAGCCTGAGCCTGGAGTGACTCATCCAACTTTAGAAATTAAGACATTAGTATTCTTTTTTTTTTGAAAAAAGCTTCTCAATTTAGCTTTCTGTTTAGTGGGGTCGGTCAACTTTTGCTCACCTCAAGGAGAGCAAATACTTATCTCTGATTTCAATCAGACAGTTCTGGAGCATGGCAGTAGATCACATCTGTCAACATTTGAAAGCTACCATATGAGGAGAAAAATAGGGATAGACCTTTCATTGAAATACTCCATTGAACTCTATTGAAATGCATTAGTCCAAGAGATCTTTTGTTCCAGGAGAGCTTTCTAGGGCACGGAGCAGAAATGTGACTGCCCTTTTTTTTTTTCCCCTCTCCTTTTTTAAGGCAGCAATAGAAAAATGCTTCGGAAGGAGTTGACAAACATATGGTTAATATTGCTAATATGTTTTGCTTTAACCAGGCTAGTGCTTGTGAATAATCTATTTGCTCATCCTTATGACAAATTTGAAAGTAGCTTTGAAGCAATGCTTCATGTCCTTGATAGTTGTTAGCTTTTAAGGTCAGAATAGAAGAGTGTAACCATGTAGTCTGATTACTTACATTACTGTGGCTACAGATTTTCAGTCAGCATTTTATATGGAATGGAAATCTAATTAGCTTAACAATGTCATTAATTCCTCTGACTAGGAAACAACAGAAAGCAATAATAGTCTCCTATTTTATTTTCAGCCAAACATTTCATTTCGGTCTGCAACATTTCCTAAAGGCTTTGCAAACATTTAGGGTCCAGCCATAGCTGAGGGAGATGTAGTCCAAAACGAAAGAAAAAATCATTTTGCAACACCCTTCATGCTTCCCTCTCGGTACCCTACCAGGCATCTCCCCTCAGAGGAGTGTGTGAAGACTACAACCTGAACATAGTTCTGCTAAGACGACCTGAGGACTTGACCTCTATCTGGATGTGGTATTGATGTGTCCTACAGTAAAACCCCAATGATGTGCTTCTCCACAGTCTCTGGTGGTTCTGTCCACAAAGGATCACTGCACAGAAACTTGTTGCTATTTCTCCTAATTTTCAGCATTGCCAGTTTACTCCACGTGCCACTTCCAGCACTTTTTTGCCTCCAGGGGTCTCTCTCATACCATAAAAGAGGAGATAACGAGTAACCTGAGAGGAGCTGGGTGATGCTATTGGAGCTCAAGGACATCTAGGATTTCTAATGTTCCCAGCATGTTTGGGAAAAGCCTTTTTGGATTAAAGTGTTCAATAAATAGTGACCTCAAAACTTGAAAACAGCATAAGAATGATCTAAAAGTTTCTAATTGTGTGTATTAGCCAAGAGACTAATGTACACAAACCATTTCTTTTGAATCTCTCACCAGTGTCCCGAGTTGCAAAGACAGGTGCAGCCTGTGAAGCAATCCAAATGATGCCTGGCTCTAAAGTGGAAAATGTCTTACAAAAAGAAGCCACAGCAGTCTCTGCAGTGGACAAAAGCTGGTGGTGTTAAGTCATTATAATAGACACAATCCCTAAAGTAGGGCAATTTCAAAGGAAGATAACATTTAAAAATACTGCTGTTCTTCACTATTAACCAAATACTGTTCCCACAAAAAAAAGATACAAAGAATATCCTCCAAAAATTGTAAAGGAACAACAGCTGCACTAATTCTATGCACATGGTTTGCTAAAAGTAAAGGCTAAAGAAACGGAAACGTGCACTTGCAATAGAGTGAACATCACATTTAAGCTCACAGTTATTGTACTCTTTTTTGCTGGTGGGGAGGAGTAAAACAAAGGACTAAAACACACATGCTAGCTGGCTCAAATTATCAGCAGGTAAGATGGTGTGGTTACATTCTATAAGTGGTTGCAAAATAGCTCTGAATAAGACTTCCAGGGGAGCAATGATTTTTATACCTCAGTTTCCACAGTGGTTGGTGTGATAACTTACCTTTTACAGCATTGGGCCTGCTGTGGCCCAGCCTAAAATTTATTCAAGCTTATCTTTCCTCCAAGGGTCATTCTTGGCTTAGAATCTTGAATAAAATGCTTTATTCCATTGTGACTTTGCATGCAAGTACGTTTTCCATGGAAGTTCTGACATGCCACAGCTGACATTGAAAGTTTTGCATTTAGTCAGTGACAAGTAAAGCTTAATACATATATCCACATCTGATAGTGATATAACGAGGTTCTATGCTGCTCATCGCCCAAAGGACACATTTCTGGCATAGAAACAAGCTGATGCTTACAGCTACTCCCAAACAACGTTAATGTATATTATGGAAAAAGTTCCCAAGATGCCATCGTCCTTCATGTGGTGTCCTTTCTGCAGTCCAGCAGCAAAACAACTGCCAGTTAAGCTTCTAACACCACATATGCTCAGCTCGTGCTACTTTCTGTTAGATTCAGCTATTGATGCAGCAGGTCACAATGCAATTTAGAAGCAATTAAAAGGTAATGAATGTGCTGAACTGAAACCACTGCCTGGGAGGCTTTTTCTGTGTACAAGGGAAAGAGATAGATTTGTGTCCTTCAGTGATTTCTGTTGGTGAAACGGCAAAGAAAAATGCTTCTGAAATGGGCCTCAGATGTCTGAAGGACAGTCTGTTTTTGCAAATGTGAGCACTGCTGAAGTGCTGTGATACACCAGCTTAAACTCCTACACACAAAATCAAAGAAACTTCTTACACCGGTAACTATCCGAGAATTCTCTCTCCATAATAAGGCTTTGGGGAAAAAGAGAAAAAAAAAAAAAAAAAATCATACCACTCTTGGGATACCATGCAGCTTCTACATACTGCTGCATAGCTGTGGAATTAATATCCTATTAAACAAGGTAGACATTATCTCCACAGTTAATGATGGTGTATGTCAAACACTGATTAAAACAATTACATTCTATTAAGCCACATGTACCCAGAGTGGTTTATCCTCATTTGAAAGCTTTATTTGAAATCACATTTCATGGTTCTGTTTTCTTTTAAGTTATTGTGCTCTGTATCTCCAAACACTTTGTTGATATTTCACAGTGGGTCAATCAGAGGCAAAAATAATATTCTTAGCTTTCTACACCTCTTAATTTGTGTGTATACTAATGGATTAACTGCCTTTAGACCTATTCTGGCCAAGAGACATTCAGAATATCAGTCTTAGTATCAAAACTAAGAGGCCACAAAAATATTGGAAATAAATTTCTTGCAGGAATTTATATATATATATATATACACACAAGTGTGTACATTGTTAAAACCACAGTGGCTGTATATATTCTTTAAGATAGGCATATCCTGTGTACACACAGAAGTGGGTTTGAAAATGGCCATCTAGACAATACTGTGACAGGACTACGTTTGCCTAACAAAATACACTTTGGCACACACCCTAACTTCCATGGACCAGAGTTTGCTGCCTCTTAAACTTAGCAGCACCTGAAGAAGCAGGGAACACGTTTCACAGCACATCCAAGCAGTTTATGATCAGATTACCCAGAGACTGTTTAGGAACGTTTTGAACTGTTGACATTTCCAAACTGCACAGAACTGATCAGAACATTCACTGCACTATTTCCTATTTTACAATCCGTGAATCGTTCACAGGGCAATCAGATTTCCTGAAGCCAGCAGCACCAGGGTCTGCCAAAAGCCTCTGGTGCCTCTCTGGCCCCCCCATGGCTCCATGCAGGGAGAGGAAAGAGGACAGTATTTCTGGCATAAGCAGACTTCCCAGTGACAAACTCCTCTAGACCAGTGTATTCAAAGATAACTTTCTCTAGGTATTCCAAAAGTGACAATTCTGACCTAGACTTTTTTCCAAAGACCAGTAACAAATCATATACAGTTGTGTTGATATGTTGAAATGTGGTACAGGCTTTTATTTAATTAAAAAAAAAAAAAAAGTCTCATGTCAGCTATTAAAAAAAACCCCTCATCTTTAAAATATTACAGAATGGCAGTCTGCAAAACTAGCAATGTCTTACTCTTTGGAAGAGAAATTTAAACTTGACTGCTTTTTCTTCAAAACCAGGTGTCAAATCACTAGGTCCAAAACCCGCCCTTTTGGAAATGACCCAAAAAAAAAAAAAAAAAAGGAAAGAAAAAAAGTAGTATACCCTTCATTCTAGAATTTTTTTCTTGTGGTTCCACAGGTCAAGAACATTCATTTACATGCATTTTTTTCTACTTTAATTTTTCTAAGACAAAAAACTCTCCTAACCTTAACCTACTGTTGAAGACCATATTGACAATTCAATGAGACAGCTATAAAATAATACATAACAGACCATAATAAACTGAGAATTATTATTTTAATTTTGTGTTCCCATAAAATACCCTTATCAATAACATTAATTCAACAGTTCACTCCTGATATTTGCTGAAGGATTCCATCAAAGTTTCTCTTCGAAATATATTTTGTACCACACACACACACATAAAATCTTTTATAAGCCATGAAACATTAAGGTATCCTAATGAAAGCCCGCTTATAAAAACATTGGCCAAACTTCTTCCAAGTTAGCATCCTTTTCTGCTATTAATAAAAACTGCAGGATCAGGCTAAAGAAGGAAAGAATCTGTATCAGACTACTCTTGTACATGGCTATGGATTCTGTTAAAATTGTTATTTCCAAGGCTAGGAAGGAAAGAATAAAAAAAAGTTCAAATGCCTGGGGGTGGCTTTCCAGCTTGCATTTTGTGAGGCTGCGAATTATTTCACATGACAGGGGATAACTGCACATAACCCCATTTAATGTGGTGTGGCACTTTTTTCAAAGCAATTTATTTCAGCTGCTCATAGAAACACGATGGAATCTTATTAGGGAGAGTCTATCAGGGCTACCTGTTGTAGCTGGTTTACAAATATAGGTATTCTGACTCTACAACAAAGGTTAGCTCTGCTACTGGGTAATACTGAACAGTCAGCACAGAGCAGCCACCAGCTCTCTAGGATGGAAATCTCTGTGAGAACACAGTCTGTCTCAAAGTAAATTGCTATTTTGACAGGAAACACTGAAATGTTTACAACAGAAGGGAAAAACAGAGAAACCAGGAATCAAAGAAAAAATGACAGTAATCGACTTCGGAGAGGCATTTTCTGAATATGACAAAGAGAAACCTTCCCTCAAAGATGCCTGTAATAAAAACCTGCACAATCTGACTGGTGTCATGGAACAAGCCTGAATCCATCCCTTACAGTGCAGCACTCGAGGCACTGAAATGCTCTGCATTTGTCTGATACACTTACAAAATTATTCTGCAATTACAGGAAATAAGCAAAATAACTGGCTAAGAGTGGCTGAAACACCCCCAAATTCCCACAGCAGTCACCTCCAGACCTGGTCCTATAGAGGTGAAGTGAAACCCTAGGGAATATAAACCGCAGCTCCTGGAGCAGCTCCAACCAGTGGGGAGCAAAGGAGCCACAGCTGCTGCTTGAGCTGGGATGGAGCCGGGAACCCCACACCTGGAGCTGCTGCTGCTCTCGGCTCCCCTCATCCCACCGAGGGGGCTCAGAGCACGCAGGTCATGGTACTATTAACAACTCCACTAATTAGCACCGAGAAAGAAACATGAGTAATGCCAGGCTTTTGAAAAAGCTGCTTTACGTGGGTCGACGCTGTTGCAAAAGAATAGGGTGAAGGGAAATAGACTTAGCTCCAATTTTTGAGGACTATGCAAATAAATTAAAACATATGAGGGTCAATGAGCCTGCAGAACCTCAAAAGAGTTTGAGTGAAAGGGTTGTTTCTTTTCTAAACCACCTTTAATCAAGGTTGCTATTGACGTCAGATCACAAAACTGATAACCCACAGAAATCGTCCCAAAAACTTTGTGTAATTTTGGGGAAGAAACTTAACTGGATCCAATTCTGTCCTTTTAGCATAATACATTGTGAGAAGAGGCCTGGTTCATATGCATATCAATAACACATCTGTAAACTGAACAAGCTCCTGAAAACGACCCTGGAGACAACAGAAGCAGTGGAAATAAACATGGTGCAGATCTTTATAAATGGAAATAACAAAAGGAATAATTAGCATAGTGATCTTCTTAACCTCAGAAAATTTTAACCTCTCCCTTTAACAGAGGAAAGAACAATTCCATCTTTACAAATCTACAGTTGCAATAAAACCAGCTCTGATTTAAAAAAAAAAAAAAAAAAAAAGGCAAAAAGCAGGTTCTTGAGGTTTTATGATGCTCCAGTGCTAAAGCTGCATAAGCTGCATAATGTGCCTCTCTGGCTGAAGGTATTCAAAAACACACATTTTTTGTTTGGGCCTCTGGGTACCTTAGAGGTCTGATTAAAAGCTATGAAAGTAATGAGTCTTTCTTCCATCTTCAGTAGGCTTTGGACCAGACCCTGCATCAGCACAAAGCAAAACAGAACATGTGTTCTGGAGAAAGCTTAATCACTCAATCGTTGTACTCGAAGTCAAACAACCAAAAATAAATGCACAACTCTACAAACAAGCATGCCACACGTTTGTGCTACCAGAGAAGTTACTTTGGATGAATTTTCTCTCATATAAAAACATGCAGGTTCCTGCAGACCTTTTAAAGGATAAAGCTCACAGAAATCTCACTGAAGAGTTAAATGTTTGTAAGGGCTAAATTAAACATGGAGTTGCACACTTTGCCTGATTCAATAAGATACTTAAAATGCACTTACTCTAAGTGCACTGACTTCATAGGTTTGAAGTTAAGAGCATGTGTAACACGCTGGATCAGCACTCAGTAATCCTTTTACTGGGACCTCTTCCCAGGAGACATCACCTACTCCCTCAGACACGTCTACCCCTCCTTGCACCCCTTCTCAAATCCTCATTTCTTCATCTCCCTTCTCTACTTACCAATGTATCAGGTTACCTTTCTTCTCCTTTCAGCCTCTCCTACCACCACAAACAGCTCTGCCCCTCTTTTCTGTACCTCCGTAGGGCCTCACCCTTCCCTGTCCCCCGCTTTCCTTGGGCTGGCTGTGGTGCCCCTTGTTAGCTCCATTCCCCTTGCTGCTTGGGGACAAGCCCGTTTCAGCAGAGCTCACGGTGTCAGCATATGGCCACCTCCAAACTCTGATGACAAACATTGAACTTGTCACAGCAACTGATTCTGATCATTGAATCAATCTGGAAAAGCATTAACAAGTCCAGAAGGTGAGTTGCTGGCTAAATGTAAACCATAACTGCTTACAAAATTCTGTATTTCCAGCAGGCATGAAGGATGCTGAAACCACAAACAAAGAGCTTCTTCCCACAGCCCTGTGTGCAGCAAGGTCCAAAATTCAAGTAACTGAGGATGAAACAATAGAAATATCTTATGGGGCAAAACACAGCATCATTTCTGGTCAAGAAAACCCCTGATAACTTTTCCAAGAACTCCTGAGCTATTCAGAATGAAAAGGCATGGCAAGCCTGACCATTATAACAAAGAAATCCTTTCTTTCCCTGGTTAAGAGAGAGAGAAGAGATGACTATGTATAGTGGAAAATGAAAATAAAGATGAGCATTTTTAAAGGGAAGAAAAAATGTCCCCAGCTACAAGTGTAGTTAGGGGACAAAATTGAGTGAGGAGCCATAGGGAAGACTGGAAAGATCAGCATTCTAATTTTTCTGCTCCTTTCTCCAACACACAGACCCTGCTCAGCCCCCAAAGATACAACTTATTTAAAAATGACTGAAAAGAAAAACACCCCTTCTATCCTTCTTCTCAACTGTGCAATTTCATAGCATTTATCAGGTGGGCAGGCCTCCTTTGAGAAGCAAGTGTTTCAAAATAACATATCGTGAGCAACTAAAGCTAGAAGCAGGTATTTGATACCCCTAAACCCAACCAATTATTTGCAAGACAGATTACAAGTAACAAAATTCCAGAAGTGTCCAACATTCAAATATACAATGGATTCTTTGAATCTTACAATGTTTTTACCTGCAGATTTTAGCTACCTTCCCTTGAAAAGCTGTATTCAAAAGCACAAGCTAGCATAGCTTTGAAGATAAAGTTATGTGAAAATCAGAGGTTAGAACTGTTTAAGCTTTTTTATTATTTTTTCATGGTGACATTTCTATGACATGCAGTGTCATGAAAGGCAAGATGGTATAATTCAGTAAGACATTCTTTGCCATATGCTTACAGTGATTTGCATATTGTTCCAGTAGCTTTACATACAAAGTGAAAGGTATTTTCCATACTTGCTGAAATTCAGAAACACATTTTGATAAAGTCAGACTAAGGACCTTCTTGGTGGTAAGAATTCAGATGCTTTCTTGAACTGTGACACCAAGTCCCTCAAATATCTCACCCCTTCCACTACTCAGATAGTTTACAGGCCTCCTCCTCTGATTTATGTAACACCACCACATCAACAAGTTTCTCCACACTTAGGATACAAGTCCACAGTTTGTGCTGATACTTGACTCCATTTCCAAAATAAAATTATACAAGTTAAACTTCTTTTTCAGGCCTTTTATCTTTTTAATAAAAGGTCACAATTTCCTGCTTCAGCAGTATACATCAAACCATACAATTCTTCAGGGAGGATTATTTCTAGCACATTACTTCCTCGAGCATGACTCTTCTGTAATATCCCTTAACAATCAATTAAGCCTGAAACAAAGTCTGATATAGAGTTAATGGCTTCAAATCTCTCCTCAAATCCTTTGAGCAAACCAGTACCTTAAAACTGACGACATTTGAAAAGCCATAGAAACGATAACACTAAAACTGTTTAAAAATCTTTAGGCTAATGCTAACTTAAGCAGTACTGCTCTTCTAGCACCCTGATTTTTTGCTCATCCAGAGAATTGATGAAAATCATGGAAGCATCGCTATGATGGTTACTTTTAAGCTATTATTAAAACACGTTGGTCATATTCAAAGCTTAGTAGTCAAATAAAATATCTTAACACTGCGTTTTTGTCAGAAGAGCTTAACATGGAGAGGGGGACAAGGGAGGGAAGCAGTGATCAGAGAAATCTGTACTAGCCTCAGGTCTCAATGAATAGGCACCAAATACACAATCACCTTTTCTGCTCGTGACCAGCCCTCCCGAATTTAGAGGGATTTTTCAGGGCACAAAGATTTTCACATGCATAAATATTTCAGATATGAACTTAAAATCTCAGAGCCTGCCAAAATACCTGTATCCAGATATCGTGTAAGCAGAACAGGAATTTTGCTACATACCCTGCAGCTGCCTGTGCTCCCCATGGACTCTCTTAAACAAGTATACTTCGAATTCAGAAGAAAAAGTCTGGAATATTGGGGTTATAATCAGCAGCAGTTCCAAAGAGACTTTTGCACACAGTACAAGCTCAAGAGGAGACGTGTCACCTGTAGATGGCAGTATCTTATCACATTGTCCCGATGGGAGAGTAATTCCCCAAGTTTTTATTCTTCATGGTGAAGGGGGGAATGGGGTCTAAACCAGAAGCCCCATTTATGACACTAGTGAGCCAAAAGTTGGGATTTTTCAAAGGTTTTTCATTATTAATAGGATCTGCAGGGATGGTTTGTTGTTAGTTTTTGGGTTTTTTCCTACTGCATTTCTTTGCCGTTAGGTTTAATGCCCTTATTACCCATTTTTACAACAGGGGTACCACACCTGGACAACAGCAAGCTTCATGGGCAAATCAATTTACCAGCACTATCACCCTTACCCCACACTTGGTTTTCCTCAACAATTTCTCTGATTCTTTGGGGCAGTGGTTGAAGTATTTCCTAGAAAGCAGAGATCCATGCCAGCACAAGCTGACTGTATGTGGATTTCCTGTGCAGCTGGAAAGCAGGATACATGAACACAATGGCCTTTGCAAGTGGGTTTAGATTCATGGGTCCCCCCATGGCACAGCATAGAAAAAGATATTTTATTATTGCAGTTGCTAAGACCAGAAATCTTAGCTTTACACATAATTTCATTATTTCCCATAATTAAACACATAAGCAGCTTCACTCCAAAACACAATGAACTCCTTCAAACTCAGTCTACCACTGTCAATCTCATTCATAATGCCTTGTTCAGGTGCCACATTTCAAAGAAATTATGTAATTGCTTTGCATAAACTGTGCCCCCGCCTTTGAATTCGTAATATGTTTTTGTATAAATTATAATAATTTTCAATATACTATAGAAGAATCCATATAAAGATGCACTGAAAACAATAAAAAAAGTAAATTAACTGAAACATAAGAAGTACCTCTTCAAAAAAAGGCATTATCCCTTTGAGAGAGAAGCACATTCCTCAAATAAGCGGAGAATGATAGTTACACAAAACAGGGAAATCAAGACTTATTAAAGCAAATTTACCACAGTGACAGAAAGAAAATTATGTGAGAAGTAACTTCAGTGATGACAAAATCTTCATAAAGAGAAAGGTGGGCAGGCACACACAAAAGCTACTCAGCAAAAATTAGCACGGCCTTTCACCAGGAGGGCCTCCAGTCTGGAAACATTCACAAAAGGGGAATCACAGAAGAATAAATTGTATTCTTTCACCACAAAATTACAGAGTTCAGGGGGTGAGGGGAGAAAGAAGGGTATCAGCACTCTAAACCAGGTGACTCCATGACAAAATATACTCATTGCTAGGAGATAGACATGTCTGCTATCAGAATTTGCAGTTTCTGTAATTCTATTATTTTATTAAAATGAGACTCCAAGTTAGATGTTAGAGTCAGTAGCTCAATTTCAATTCTCAGTTTTCATCTCAGAGCCTTTAACTAATCAGTTTACTCTTTCTAAAGGTAATTCAGGATTTTTATTTCCTTCTTTCAACTATCTTTTTCAAGCTCCCCAATCAATATATTCAGAGAAATCACTCTCCTGTAGTAAACTCCATTTTTTAAGGTAACCTTTATTGTTATTTTTTTATTGCAGATGATGGATACACTTAAGAAATTTTTTTTGCTCTCCCCTAGTTTCTCCTTTGGGGGAGGTAGCTGTATCTTCCCCTTTGCCTTCCTGTGTAGCCACCCATATTTACATCTCAGAAAGCAACCTCAGACATTATAACCTTTCTCACTTCAAATAATATCCATTTTGGGATGTTTGAGGCAGTTGGCAAACCAATGCTACTCTGATTTCAACAGCGACTTATCTTCTAGGTAAAGATGACTGCTATACTGAATTATTTAGCTTGAAACAAAATCATTTAAAAGAGAAGATGACACTTTTCACAAAACTGAGTCAGTCAAAGGCAAGGAGACAAACAGGAAATTACTCTGATCACTAGACAGGATAAATCTGCATCACACAATGCAAGAAGATGCATTTCACAGAACTTCCACCTCATCTGATGCAGTACTCCAAATACTTGGTATGAAGGAGCCAGGGTATTGGAGGGATGACTTCCAACTGGAGCATGTGGATGCAGTCACAGATAAAAACATCTTCATGAATTCTTTCTTTTGCTTTGCTTGTGTGCAAGACCTTTCCTTTACCCATTTTCATCTTTATTTCAACCCAGCATTCTCACTTTAACCCTTCAGATTCTCTTCCCCTTCCTGATGTGGGGGAGAGGGACCAGCTGTGTAGTGCTTAGCTGCCAGCTGTGGTCAAACCTCTGCACTACACCATGGTGTTAATTGGATTGTAAATAAACCTGACCATGTTTCTGCCTCTGAAAAAACACACCCACCCCCAGCACTTCTGTTATTAAAAGGAATAAGGAAAATTTACCAACACTGCATTAGTTATCTGCCTTAGGCTTTTCCTTATATTTGACTTAATAATTTGACAGCACTTATCACTGCACCAAGTCCTGTACTGCACAATAAACCTAAAACTGTAAGTTCCTGAACTTTATCATCCAGTAGGAAAGAATAGTGCATTTAGACCTATAGTTTTGTGGAATTTTTTTTTTGGCTCTTTGCTGTGACCAGTAAAACATTATATATGTCATACTGGAGCAGTTTGGAAGAATTATACTAGAGCTGTGTTGTCTCCATGTGCATGTCTCCATCTAGTGCTTGATCCCAGTCCATAACTTGTCTCCTAAAGGGCTCAGTTTGAAGTGATTCAGATCTGTACTTTGATACTGCAGAACTCTGTTTTTAACTCTTCCTGAGCCACTGCTTTCCAGGGAGCAGAGGTGAGAGCACAGCAAATGGAGACCCTTTGCCACAGCACTGCTCACAGTGGCCCCAGTCTCCTCCTCAAGCAGAAACTCTGCAGATCCACATCCCTGCTCCTCAACACCTTCCATCACTCATGTTTCAGGTTTGCAACAGGAGGCCTTGCTAGAATGCAGCTGAAAGCTGTGGAGAAGGCATCACTGGAGGCTGTGTTAGCTAGAGACACTATCCCATGGATCCCACAACAGGGGAGATGTGGAGGCTTGGCAAGGAAGCAGTACCTGTGTGCTGCTGGAGCAAGGGCAGCCTGGGACAGGGGAACAGCCTCAGGGAGATTTCTGTCAGTGCCCTCAGGTCTGAAGCAGACACCAGCATGTACAACCATGCCTATAAGGATACAGCTCTCTTGCTATTACATAGTTTATACACATATGTTCTAGATATACATATTTATTATACATCTAAACACACTCGGGATAAAAAGGACTTTCCAAGAGATAAGATTAAAAAAAACTGTGTTTGAGAATAGTTTTTAAATTAAACCTAAACCATTCTGTACCACTACCCTGAAGCCAAACTAATTTGAGCCTTTCCAAGCCCTTAATTTGTCACGCTCATAGCTCAATAAATAGTTACTGGATTAATTCCTTCCATTTAGCCTGCTTGTTCATCTGTTTTCCTACTTTGCTCATTTCTAGTTCTTCCTGAAATTATGAATACATACCATTATCATTGACCACCAAATGATGTTTCTATTTCTCTCCTTGTGTCTAACTACACTCCCATAAGCTACCAATATTCTCCTGAGAATTGCTAAATGATTGTCTCTCAGGAGGAATTCTGTGCCTTTTATGGTCAACTCCACAGCTTGCATTTATTCTAACTCTTGCTCAGAACCTTGCACACATTTCCTAATATATGGCAATGTTTTGAAAGACTTCCTTATTGCTGTTCTTGCAAGTTACATTAGTGGCACTTCTGCTCAACCAGTAAATGCTGTGTATCAGAATCCATAAAATCTAATCTAATACCTCACTTGGTGTGATCACAGCTGCAGATAAACAACCTAAATTTAATGTAATAGGTAAGATATCGAAAACATCACTCTGCAATACTTAAAAAGAATCAGAACTGGTTAAAAATTAATCTTTGCAAAGAATGCTCCAGTCAGATCCACTGTGGCCACCTGCTGTGAGTGTCATAGCCACAAACACACACTAATGGCAGGAGCATGTGATAAACCATGTTCCTCTGCTGGGCCAGCATTAACAGCTTTGAGCTCTATCCTTTGAGCTTCAGTTACGATTATGAGAAGAAAAATGTGTGAATGGGGAAAGTGGTGGGGGTGGAGGGTTGTGAGTGGAAAGAGGCAGAGTTACATCAGCTCACTATTCTTGTAACAACCTTGTACAATGCAATTAACAGCATTTTCTATGCCAAAAACACTGTTTTGGCCTAATGGCTTGGGTCTGTCTCTCCCTTCACTACAGCTGTAACAGCACCCTCTGCTCCACCAACAGCTCTCTGTTCCGAGGATTCCTGTATGTGAACCATCCATGCAGAGAATATTTTACAGCATTACCTGTCTTCCAGTTTAACACCTTAAATGAAGCTTATTTTGGGACTGCACAAGCCTCTACACAATCTCAAGTGGAACAACTGGAGAACAGGGATGGGATTGCTTTTTTCAGTGACTGGTGGCTCTCAGGATGCCTCTGCTATGCTGAGGTGCCCAGATGCAGGAGAACAAGGGGGTGTGGACAATCAGGTCCTTTTCTCCATGGAGTTATCAACCTTGAGGGCACTGGGACTTGTCAAACACCCATTCCTGCTGAAGCATCCCACGGCTCTAGTAGCACCATGTCTTCATGCTACAGCCACCTCACCTTATTATACTCACAAACTGATCCAGCAGTACTTTTAAAACCTATCAGAGTCTGTAGACCCCCACTGCAATTACTAGAAAGCTGCTGGAGAACCTCTGAAGTTACTTCTCAGCCAAACATTTATCCTTTACCAGAACACACATTTGTTCTCAATTTAAATAGCTTTTTCTCTTCCCAGCAGAGCAAAAGAAAAGCTGAAAAAGCAGTCACTTTCTACAAGTGCATCAGAGGTGTAACAGTTGCACCTTTTTTCCTTCTTTTTCATGGCAAGCCACACATTCACATCCCTAGACCTTTTCTTTATCAGTTCCCATTTGAATTCATCTTCCTCAACAATTCTGGATAACCAGAATTGCAGTCAGCTTTTCTGAGGGGTGTCACTACATTACTTTGCCCAACAACATTAACATTTCCTTTCCTCCCTTGAGAAGAAAACCCACATATTCTAATGCATCCTGAAGGATCACATTTATCTTTCTTATGTCTCTGTCTCATTAGTGTCTGATTCTGTGAAAGAGTACACAAAGTCCTCTCCTCCCTCAGCCATTTCCAGCTGATGAGCTTCACACTTAGTGCAGAAATCCCTATTGTTACTATCAAAGGGCATGAATTTGCATTTTAGATAACTGAGTTACAATTTTATTGCCATTATTACAGTTCTCAAGTTCATCAAGTTCTTCCTTTGTGGTATTGTCATCCACCTTTGTACTGGACATCCACATACTCATCTCTCCTAGTGCTCAGGGAAAGGCCCTGAATAGCTGAATCTTTCAGCCTGATAAATCTTTGATTCACTGACAAAAAAATGAAAGAACTGTAACAGTTGAGAGGCACAATTAGAGCCTTAGGACTTTTATAACCATCCTTGTATGCAAACACACATCTCAAATACTAAGTTTATATACAAAATTCATAATGTGAAAAGGAATTTTGCTTTTACGTTCAAGCACTATCAAACCATTGTGGATAGAGCTTTACATTTATGCCCTCTTTACTCAGATATGATCTTGTGTTGGAACAAATACTTTAGGAACAAATTCTTATCAACGCACACTTCTTGAGTATTTTACCCCAACTTCAATGCCATTATTCAGAAAGTAAACAGCAGAGAAAGAAAAAAAAATCCTAATTAGAAAACCACTGTTCTGACAGGCCAGTGTACACAGCAGGACCAAATTAGGCTCTCCATTAGAAAACAGCACAAGTCAGAAAGTACTAAAGCTTGCAAGCTCAACTCTGTATGAACTAAAACACCTTGTAGGAACTCTGTAATTAGGGTTTCTTTCTTGAATATCTGAAAACAGGGCTTCAGATGGCTTTTTGTTAGAATCAAGGGGTCTGCTGGTATGAAAGTTTACACAGATTTAGTTTTTGTACTTTCCAGATACTGTAAGTTAGCTTTGTACAGGTGTTCTGCTTTGGTTTTGGTTTTGTTTTTTTAAACACCAGAAAAGCCTTTTTGGCTTGAAACTTTGTGGGTTTGCTATTTAAAAAAAAAAAAAAAAAAGCTGTGTCACCTTTTTACAGTTTCCTAAGGAGACATACCTCAAAAATAATTTTTACGCTAAGAAATTTTTCTTGAACAACAGAACTGGGTGTTAGAATATCTTTCTCTGTTAACTATACCCTCCTACATATTCTTAAAAATGCATATATGAAGTCAATTACAATAAACCTGTCTCCAAGATTCAGTTTTTGAAAGCATCAGAAGTAACCTTCCCCAAGGGAACAGACCTGAGGTGTGCAAGTGGATGGCAAACTTAAACCACAGTGACACAGCATTAGGACAGGCTCCCTATATTCTGGGCACCAGCAGAAGAGGGAAGGAAGTAAATGCTCCACTAATGACACCATTTTCTTATTAAAAGTGCTTGATTTAATGGGGCAGAAATGTTAGTATGATCCAATGTTAACGCTTAAATAAGAACTGCTTCTGAAACCAAATTTAAGAATTAATGACCTCAGGGCCTAAGTTTAAATGAAGCAAAAGGAATGTGCTGTTATTGCTCCGTTGTGGGGTAAGTGTAGGAATTCACGTGGAAAAGAAAGTGAAAGGTGAGAATTGTGGTGTTAGAAAATTATGGTTGAAAATCTGGTGGAAAGAACGGTTAAGCTGACATTAATGGAGGTAGATGTCAAAGATCCTCAAGCACAGGCCCAAGTTTTTTACGTGAAACAGCCACTGGAGACAAGGCAGAGGACTCCCATCTATTTTACTGAATTAAACTAATGCGGAACATTTTCAACCAGAAAACAGAACACTTCATTTATACCTTCTGAAATAACTTCTAAATCCCAGACTAAACTGGCGCCCTGTCTCAGGGCTGTGCCCTGGTGGCAACCTCCCAACACTTGTTTTGGACAGCACCACTGCCTGAATCATCCAACTGCAGTCTGCAACTATCTTTTAATCCATGTGTCCCTCCTGCAAGCACAGAAGCAGCCCGGGTCTTTATTCAGCCACTCTGGGACAACACTGCTTGCTACCAGTGCTCAAATGCATCTTCCTCAGGGTACAAAGAACGGGTCAAAATTTGTCCTCCCTACCACAAAGCCCAGAGCCACTGAGGGAGAGTCAAAAAGCATCAGATACTCAAAGCTGCTGCACAATGCATGCCAGTTTGCTGTTTTCAAGCTGCAGGTTCTCCTGTGGATATATTCTTGGCCAACTTCAAATCTGTTTTTTAGAAAAGAATGCGTGCATTGTGCAGTCCCATACTAACAGCATAGCCAGTAGAACTAACGTGACTTCAAGTTTTGTAATATATTAAATAAATCCAGCTACTTCCTCTTCAGAGAGGAGAGCTTAGACCTGTAGGTTTATTTAACACCTGGTTAAACACTACTTAACCTCACTGCACTAGCCAACCACTCTTCATAGAAGCTGAATTTTGGCTAATAATGTCCCAATTAAACAGCAGTCATTGTCATTCACTATCATTAGGCTAAATTGGTTTCCTGGGAGATGTCCCAATAAAACAGCCATCCTGGTTAAATGCTTACCAGTTAGGTAAGACATGCGACACAGAAAAGGCTTTGTGAAAGAAGAAATTCAACTGCTTTTTATCCCATTCCATGCAGATAATTTGCCAACAATTTTAAGATCACATGCGCTGAAGCACAGAAACTTTGACGATTAGTTTTCAAATATGGGGGGGTGTGTGCTCTAGGAGGCATTAAATAGCATCTGTGTAAATCCCATTTCCTTGCAGAGCAAGGACAATGTGTAACACAAACTCACATAATATATGCCCTGTGAGAGGGGAAACAACAAAATGCTGTAGGAACAAAAAATTAGAAATAGCTCTGAAGTGCTCTGAGGGAGTGGTTCAGAAGGCTAGTTTAGAGTGATCTGTGTTTAATATTAATAACAGAGAAAAACGATTTCAAGATTATATCACAAAAGCCTGGGTCTTCCTTGCCAAATCTGGCATTTGAAAGCATCTACCCAGAGCTGCAATAAGCTGGGCACCCAAGGCAAGAAAATTCATTTAAATTTAGCCATTTAGAGCAAGATGTCTAACCTAACCCAGTTGTTGAGAATTTCGCTAATGTCAAAGCAAGGCACTTCTGGTTGCAAAATCATTGTCTCTGATAGTAAGAATGAATAAATTTCTTCAGATACTGATTTATCTCTAATCCCCATAGAGTGTGCTCATCCAAGTTAGGTAAGACCTTTTCTACTGTTAAACTCCACAGAAGCTGCCCCAAAGGTCTGGCAGAACCGAGTTTGTGCCTTTCACTCTGCAGTCTTTTTATGGGATAGGGAAGAAACAAGCATCCCTGAGATTGGCAAATCCAATCATTCACCTGTACAGGGCATGCAGCAAGCAGCACAGCCTAAAAAGGATGAGCTGTATATCCATCTCACAATGTCTTGGACAGAAGAACAGGCCTGGAAGAAAAGCAGCTTTTAGATGATCATGTCAAATAGATATAATGCTGTGGACACACTGTCATGAAAAGGTACTAAAACACAGCTTTAATATCAGAAAAAAGAGACAACTGTGTCAGGATGCTGTCTCTCTAACCCCATCTCCAAATTAACACACCCTGATTGTTGGAAGACAACCTTTGTAGGCTTTGTAAGACAACGGGACCACACTATTGTCTGCTTTTCACAGGGTGCAATTGTAGTCTGCACCACGGCTTGCACTTCATGTCAGAAACAACACTGAGCCAAGATTAAAGCAAAGTGCAGTGGTAAGTACATCAAATCACACCTTCCTTGCACATAGTTCTTGGAGCAGCCAATTTAATTGAAGCAGGGACTAACACACATCTAACTTCTCACTGCTATAAAAATTCAGCTGAGCACAGGGCTCCATGGCCTGCAATCACAGATGCGTGAAGCAACCCTGACTTCTCAGCAACACTTTTGTGGTCATGTTGCCTTAAAAACCCAAAGAGATTTCACCACTGCAGTTAAGTGATCTTTATAAAGGTTTCCTCAACAACTATTAATAAAGAGAAAGGATTTATATATTTTAAAGGAAAGCTAAAATTTTAGTGGTATTTAATGTTCTTAGAGTTTGTGGCCTGTATGGTCTAAGCATTGAACTGGTCTCAGGACAGCTTCTGTGCTTAGGTCAGCAAAAGCCTGTTCTGCTAATGAATCCTCCAATCCTTTTCTTTCTTTCTTTAGTGACAAGAGTCAACAATGAGTTGCACTATTTTCAAATGCTGACTTTATGGAAATTGGGAAACAAGCAAACATAATAGGTTTTTTAAAAGGGACGTTCTGAAAGGCAGAATTGGGTGAAGCTGTGAGCTTTGCTCGAAAACTTCTGCCAAAGAGGAAAAAGAAAAAAATTTAAAAGTTGTTGCTGAGGTTAAAGTGTGGTTGGTTTTCCCTCAAGATAATGTAGTATCTGGGACAGCAGGCACACACCAGGGACACAAGAAGAGCTCAAGAAGCTGAATTTAAAAAGTCTGATGCTGGCATATAGTGCAAGTCTATACTGCTGCTTTATTCCATGTTTCTGCTTACAGATATTAAGACCAAAAAATAACATGCTCAAGTCAATAAATAGTCTCAGCTGAAAATCTCCAAATTAAAGCACCAGCAGAGACTTTAATAAAAACAATTAACATCATCTTTAGTGCAAGAATGCAACCTCCAGCTGCAGGTACACAAAAATCCTGAATCACCATCCATAATCCCTACAGTCTTACAGTCAGTTTAAGACCATGAAGATTTCTTTTTCCTGCTGCCTGTCCCTGCCCCAAGAGAAAGATCTCAGCACTTCCCGAGGTCTGCACTGCAGCCTCTCCCTTCAGCTGCTCTGTCTGGGGCTGATCAGCCCATATATCTTTTGAAGAGTGGATTACTCACCCATCTTTTTGCCCCCTGTGCATAGCTAATCAGCATGAATTGAAATCCTGTATTTCATTGTTCTCACTGTCATGTGCCCCCCAGGAATACATTAGTGCCCATCTCCCTTGCTTTGTTTTCCCCTCCTTTTGCTCCCTGCACTTTGGTGTATTGTCCTCCCCGTGCCTGCCTCACTGCCTCTGGTCAATAAAACGTGTTACAGACCTCATCTTCACTCTGCTCCACACCTGGGCACGACCTGATCTATTTATGTGGCAGTGCAAGGAACATGCCATATCCTGTCTGAGCTTTTGCTAAGAATAACCAACATGTGATACCTTCCCTGAGGTAAGAAACCCCACACCTTTCCTGGCAGTGAACCAGTTGTGTAACCAAGATCTTATCGCTTGACATTGGGAAAATTTGTTTTAAATATTTTATCCAATAAATATTTTATCAAGTAAAAAGCGAATGGCAGCTCAAACACCACCACTGAAAATCAATTCACGTGCCCAAGTGCGTACAATAAAAGGTAATAAATTCTTTTCACCTCTTCAGCACAGATAAAACAGAAAAGGCTGAAACCCACTTACAATTTACCTATTTTTACCTTCAAGTTATTTTGAAGGAACCTAGCCCTCCAGTTTTAAACAATCCTGATTGCACCAAAATTTTGATAGCAAAACCTAATTATCCTGGAGACAAACACATTCAACATCTAACTTATATTTATACAAAAAACCTTGTTAATACTCCAATGCTTGAAGATTAACAATTCATAATCCCAGACAGTTTAGGTAATAATTTTTCTGAACCACACCTACAAGAGAGGAAGTCATAGGTCACACAGTTATGAAGATTTTGAAGAATTAAATACAGCCATTACCTGGAGAAAGTAATCTCTTTGATGAAATTTTATACCAATCCAATCTTCAATTACTAACTACTCTTCCCTCAAAGGCTTGGAATACTAAATCCTGCTATCCCTGGGATTGCTACTGGTAAACAATTACTGTTAGGCATGAGTGATAGAAGCTTACAGCATTTCTACCCCAAATTTATGGGTCTGAGCACTGATGCTGCTATGGCAATGAATGGATGGGCCTGGGATCTGCACCTGCAATGCATAACTGAAATGGCACTGAGCACAAGTGCCACATCAAACAAAGTGCAAGACCTGGCCCAGTTTTTAAATAGATTATTAAATCACAGTTTTAATTTGCTCTCTCCACCTTCCTGAAAACTTCTGTTGTATTTAGCTGTTGTTGCAAAAAAAGGTCATTTGTATTACACACTTAGGGAAAGGAGACAAGTTAAAGAAAATGAAAAAAAAAGTCAGGTGTTATAGGATGCTGTTTGCTTAGATTTCTTAAGAGAAAACAGAATTTTCATGCTGCAGCAGCCCAGTAGCACTTGACAGCAACTTCCCCATGTCTCATCTTCCTATCTGTTCACATCATCTTTATTGTTTATGCCAATGACATTGCATCACAAAGATGTCTCTACTGAACAGTAATGGTATTGATCTGCAGAGCTTTATTTCAATAGTACCATACATTAGAGGTGTATTAATGAGAACTGCAATCCCCGTTTTTTACATTCTGTTGGTATTTGTCTAATAAATTCTGCATCTTGAACATCCTATCAATTCCAGAGAAGCACTGCAAGCTGCTCATGCAAATTATCGTGTGAACTTCTGTCCTATTTCACCAGCAATAACTGCATAAGAGATAAAAGCCTGAATTTTTAAGCTCATTGGAATATTTTTTATGTGAACTGACCTTTGCAATCAATTGCAGTTCATTCTGGTGCTTTCTTTAAAAATAACTAACAGGATTAATGGGTTTGTGTAGCTTTTACGACAACCTGGGTATTCCTGGTTGAATAGGTCTTCTTTTCATGCCAACAATGCAATTATAACAAGTTATGGTAATACATAGAAAATAATCAAGACACAAAATCTGGAATTAATTTTTCTAAATAAGGATATGGATGAGTTTTATATGAATAGTAGGGACTAGGTAGAAGTTGGGGGGGAAAGAGTATAATTTAAGACAAATCAATTTGCAAGTACCAAACTCCAGATGTTCAGGGCAATAGCAAGTGTTATATGTAGAAAATAAAGTCTATTTACTGTCTGGCTTAAGGGGTTGGATGTCCCACACCACTGGGGATGAACACTGGGCTTTATCAAGACTGTCCCATGTCCATCACCCATTTTCCTTTCACTGCACTTTAATTATCAAATATTATGCTTAAACATGACAGAGCTGAGCACTGTAAATCTGTTTGCTGCTTAGCATTTACACACATCTTTAGCAAAAAGAATAAGGGTCACATTTCCATTTAGCACTGATAATCTCATTTCACTCTTTCAGCACCTTTTCCTTTCCTTCTCCTCAGAGAACAGAGTGAACAAATTCTGATTCTACATTTCATGTGAAGTTAATGTAGGCAGAATATGTGACAGTTCTGTGACATTTTACTACCTTTTTTCCTTAGGCAAAGTTCATCCCTGTGCAAAGGGTCAACATAAAGACTGTTCAGCTGCTACTAATATGAAACTTGAGTATTCAGTCTCCGCACAATAAGAATTTCAGCCAAAGTATATATTAAAAAGATATAAATTAAATTATGCTGCCTCTTACAGGCTCAAATACACCATTACTCTACCTATAGCTTCATAGAAGACAAAATGTGAGCACAAACGTCAGCCCCAGAACTAGTGCCATGTGCCAGAGCACAATATTCATGTACCCTACTCTAACCACTGCTCATGCCAATGAAGGCAGAGCCTATGCTTGCAGCTGGTAAATGCAAGTAAAAATGCTGTTAGAAGAGTTCCCAGTTCAGACAGGAAGTTTTGTCTCAAAATTTTAGAATCAGTTCTCAATCCCCTACGCTTTTTTGAAAATTACCTCGTGCTATGTATCAACTTCCCTCTGTCAGCATAAACCTGTTGGAAAAGCATTAACTGGTTTAGCTCTGGCTACTTAAATAGAAGTATCATCATGTGCACATCCCCACTGTGGGTTAAATCATTACTAGCAGGTGATCCTGCATTTACATGGAATCATAACCTGTCTTTCTACTGTTAACAATTTCAGTGGTGTAGAGAATTCCAACATGAAAACACAACAGCAACTTAATATCATAATGGCTATTCAAAATGTTTCTGACCTCTCAGGGTGTATTAGATTTATGACACGAGGAATATCTTATACAAGTTGTAGATAACAGATCAGTGCACTGAGGTTTTCTGTCCCCTTCCCTTGTTGATAAACAGATGAATTTGCAAGATTTTTAAATCAGGAACTCAAAATCATCTCCCTTCATCAGAAGTGACTTAAGCTTCTAGAACCAGGATTTATAGGCACGGTCCCTCTACCTGGCAACACACCTGAGATTATTGCACTTACTCCCAGTTTGGAAAGCCATTCTGCATTTGAATATCATGTTCAATATATCCTCTCTCAGCAAAATCAGAGAGCTGGAGATAGAAGAAGGTTGGCAAGTAGGGGTGTAAATTCTCATAGAGGGGCTAAAATTGCTAGCAGGGATGCTTGTCTAACTGCACAGGTGCGAGACTGCTAAAAAGCTAACAGGGAGCATCAGGAATAAAGGATATGGCAGAAATCACACAGGTCTGTATGTGCCCCACAACACTTCACTATAACTCCAGATATCTGCAAAATTAATACACCTCTTGTGAACTGTATCATGTGGCTTCTCAAAATACAAGTGAGATAAAAACTTGTTCTATTCATGCCTGATTTGCTGTGTTCACTCCAAATAAAATGTGATGGTGAATTTGGCAACTACATACAATTTTATCAAAACTGAGGATTTTCTTACAAGTATTTTTGATTCTTTGTTTTTAGTACAAGAGTAAAAACAGCTTTTAGAAAAAAATTAAGTTTCTGTCTTAACTAAAGGGTTTAATAGGTCCTTGACCAAAAAGAGATATGGGGGGGAACCATATAGGTAAACTGCAAAATATTGGTATTTATATTCCAACCCTATCATATAAAAGGCAGCAGGTTCCCACATATATTAGCATAGGATCCTTACCAAAATGCAAGCAGCATTGGAAGTACCATGTGAAGACTTATGTAACATCTGAACAGACCACAAAAAACAACTTTGTCTTTCTCACCTTTGCAACTCACAGATCCCTTTACAATGAGAATGGATGGTAACAAATGGGTACCCTGCTTTTCTAGGCAGCAGGGCTTCAGCAGCAACCTAATTCTTCATCAATCCATTTATAGGCAGGAGCACCAACTTTTCCCATTTTGCAACTTAACTGCCAGAAAATAAGCTAATTCTGTAGTTTGATGTCTTCCAGAAACTGAAGTTCTTACATAAAAACAATCAGTTGCACTAAATATGGGCAAATACAACAACAAATAGCTAGGGAAAAAATTGCTGTAGTCACATAATTAAAAAGGTAGAAGAAATTTACACTTGAAGATTTTGTTGTATATCAACTTCATTTTCTTTCTTCCTATGGCACAGCTCTTCAAAATGAAAGAAATAAGATGAGGCATCTGGGCAATAATTCAATAGTACAACAACGTTTATTACAGCTTCTATAAAATCAAAGGACTTTGTTACCTCTTCAATAACATCAACAATTACGCTAACAGAATAACAGTAACTGTGGAGGTTAATTAGAAGCGTGCCTCAAACCCTGTGTACACAATTTGCTTTCCTGTTGTGTTGTCTGTGCAGAACTTCCCAGAAACGTCTCCTTGAACAGAGAAAATTTTCTCCTGATATAAAACAGATAGGCACATCCCTTGGACTCCACAAACTCGTTTGTGTGTCCTGGTAACCTTGTGGCAGCCCTGTTCTCAGAGATACTTCTGGAAACTGGGTTTAGCTCTAGAATACTCTGAAAAAGCTGTGAACTTCAGAGAAGCCATTCTGTCCTACTGCTGACCATGTGAACTAGTGAGGAGAGATGAAAAGGTAAAATGTTTACACTTTGTATCCCTTAACAGTTTTCAAGGCGTCTGTGCACTAATTTAAACTGTGGAGTCAAGAGGAGGCAAGGAATGCATTATGAAGGAAAAAAGGACTCCACCTTTTTTTTTTTGTCCATAATTTTACTACTGGAAAGCTCTAAGTGGCAAACTCTCCACAGGCATTCCTGTAAAACTGGCACATAATGTTCTTACGGGCACGTGTTGCTAGAATGCAAGACTATCCAGAATAAAAACACTGCATGATACTTTCTGGCTTTCATTAGTCTTACATCACCTCTAAAGAATTTTTTTTTTTTTTTCAAGAAAGCAACATGACTAGTACTAGGTTTATTTTTCTGATACAACAAGGTGAACTACCTGAAGGACTAGTTGTATCTGAAGGATTGAATCAAGATGAATTATACACTTAATATTTCTATATTTGAAGTAATTAATTGTTGTTTAAGAAATTAATCACTGTCTAAATGCTACCATGGTCCCCTTCACTGGCATGCTATCGTGCCTTACATGTACAATAAAGCAAAAGAACTTAGCAGCCAGAAAACAATTCTTGCTCAGAATCTATAAACACTTAACTGCCAAACAGTGCAAAATAGGAGGGATAATAATTTCTCATAAGAGATCTTAAAACACAAAAAGAACTGTAAGTTCAAGTGGATATAATTCAACATAAGGATGCTGCTGCGTGTTCGTGATGAGCCAGGTACTACTTTCACAAGGGTTTTCTTGCTGGAAATCAGCAGGTATCCTCAGCTGGCAGTGGGCAAAGGGAGGGCATCACAGAAGGGACCCTGTGGGGCCAAGAAAAAAGTGCCATGGGACAGGCCAGGAGCAAGCAGGATGCCGGGGAGAGTCGGGCTTGGGACAAGGAGAGTCTCTGTGCTGCTGCAGCTGCTGACCCACACACTCCTGGCCCCTTCCCAGGGGCAGGAACCAGGGCTTTCACAGAGGCAGCAAAAGCAGAGCTACCCTTCTGCTGGACAGCAAATTCCCAATTTAAAACACAGATTATGTATTTTAGAGTGGAGCTTTGAGCTGCCACCCTATTAACATGCTCAGCCTGCTGTTAGTTCAAAGTGGTAACCCCTCAGATCAAGCTTATGTAAAACACAGTGATTAAAGTCTAGAGCTTAAATCACTTAAAACAGTTTACCTATAAAAGAGATCAATACCTTCTGTATTTTGATTTTGTTTGTCTTCACATTACTTGGGAAAAAAAAAGTAGTTTATATCTTATCCAAGCACCTTGGTGAATTTTACAATTTGTCTTTTTTTTTAAATAGCACTTTTTATTACTGTCACAGGTCAAAAGGTAAAGTCTCCTGCTGCAACTCATTCGATGAGATAAATTGGTACCTGTGCTGATGTGAAAACTGGGAAATATGCTGCTAAAAGGGACTGGAGTGGCACACAGCTCTACCAGAATGTGGGGAAAAAAATCTGACAGCTTCAGATTTCACACCAACCCATATAAACCCACAAATTTTCTGTGTGAGCGTACAGCTATAGATATATATGTGTAAACAGGATTGCAAAACGGCAGATGTAAGGAAAGATGCAGCACTCAATGATAACACAACCATTACTTTGAGCTTCACAATCACAAAGTTTTAATTAGATCAAAATGCTGCATATTAAGCACATGGATAGAGTTACCAGCTGTACCACTCAGTACTCCAGAGGTATTCACTCGCCATGTGAACTTTGTATGGATGCACTGATAATTTTATGATCCATTTTGATTCTTAGACAATGAAATGTTACCAGATTCCCATCTGGTAATGCCTAAAAATAACTCTACACCACTAAGACTCTGACAGAGCTATATTACAGCGTTAGAATAGTTCAGTATCCCCAGATGACAAGAGTCAATTAATACATGAATAAGGATCTAGTGCCTCTTGAGTGAAGTTTTTATAAATAAAAAATTTCACTCTTCTTTTCTATGCAGTTTGATTAAGAAAGAAATGGTTTTCTAATCAACTTTAATGACTGAGACACAAATGTGCCTAGATGGACCAGCTGCCTATTAAATAAATGTGCATCTTTAATCCAGAAAGAACTAGATAATCCATCATAACAGCAGGAACAGAAGCCATATTTCTTTTAGAGGAGAAAAGGAAGAGATTCAAAGTAAAAAACCTTAGTTTTGTAAACATACAGAAATGCACACCGAGGTTTTGTTCCAAACCAAACAAAAATATCTCTAATCTCATTCTTGAATGTGCTTCTGTTATTAAATCAAGGAGAAGAATTGCATAAACCTGAAGTATTGCCTCGAAAGGTCTGACATTAATCTATCCCTTTGGGAGTGCTCAAATAAACTTGTTGTGGCTTTTTTTCCTCCCCCAAAACTTTCATTCTTCTTTCCGGTAATGGGCACATCCAAGCATATTAGGTATTGAGGTTTCAATAATCATGTTATCTTTTCCCAAAGTATATGATGGAACTCGCTGTCTGAAATTCAATTAATAAAACCTACCCTTTAATTAACCTATTAAGTTGTTAAATGCTTGAAGAATTGCTTTAGCACCTTATAAAAGCTACAGCTATGTAATAGATAATAAGTACCATTGGCATGACATCATGATTAATTGAAGAAACAGTGGGGAAAATATGATCAGTGCAACACTGACTCAAAGTCTGCCACAGAACAGGAATAAGTAAATGAACAAATGCAACATTGCAGGTAAGAATTTTTTCCCAAATAAGTATCTATGTCTACAGAGGAGCACAGCATGAACATGCGAGAATTATTTGCAAAAAAAGCATCTATTTCAAGGGAGGTGTAGGAACAGGAATTGTCAGCTCCCAAGAAGAAATCAGTGTATGACCATGGCTTCAGCTACTGCACTGCTGAGCCAGAGGCACCTACCCCACATCCATCCCTCTGGACAGGTGCTGCCAGACATTCCCCTGGCTGGGAAAAAGGAGCACCAGTAAGGCTCAGAATCAGAGCCTGAGCATCAATAAAATCACACCTGGCACGGGGCTAAATGCCCAGAGGGAAAATAGGCAGCTCTTAAACTCTTGTGAGGTGCCAGGATAAGAGAGGCAGCAGCACCTGCCATCAGGAGTGACTGAGGGAGCAGAGAAAGGTCATGCACGAGTTCAAAGGGACTGTAACTCCTCTTCTGGAGAAATCCCACATTTCACACTTCTGAGTAATTCCAAATTACCTTAAATCTTGACAGCAGCTTTAAGCTTTTTATTCCACAAATCAGAAATCCTACACACCACCTTCCAGAACACGTGGGAGAACTTATTATGGCTGGTTAATTTTCTTAGCAGTCATCTTCTGAGAAGGCCTCTCAGTGAAGTTATTCTCATCAGCCACAAATTTTTTTTCTCTTAGCCCCCAAATTGCTTACCAAGGAGCCAGCAACTGTCTTAGAAATCCATGTCTGGACAAAATTACAGCAATCTGAGAGAAGTTCAATGACCTTCTAGAAAACAATGTTGTTTCCCATACATTCAATATCCCTCCAACCTGAAATCTCTTGCTGTTGCAGTAAGTCCTTTCTGTAAAATCTTCCTAGATTTTTATCTATCTACACCTGAGAAGATAAAATGGAGTTATAATAGCAAAAATGTTGCCTTTGCAGACAAAAGTGAAGACCTATTTTGCCAGGTCCCCAGTGGAGTAAGAAATACTGCCAAAACAAATTTTTTGCCAGTAGCTTAGGATGTTTGTCTAGAAAATTGACTAAGAATGTAAGGAGGCTTTTTTTTTTTAAACATGACTGCAACAGGTACACTGGAAAAGCTTTAAAATACAGATATACCCCAGTTGCAGCATATAACTCAGAACATGAACTGCAGCACAAAAATGATGGTAATTAGAAATTATATCATCATCTGTTTCAATGTTGAAAATATTTACAAACTACAGGATGCTGCTGCTTCCTCAGAAATTAAACCTCAAGAGAAGTGTTTCAGTATCAGCCAGACTCATCTGATGAGAAAATCTGAATGTCAGACATATCTAAACCGAAAAGCAGCAAAACTTCACCTTAAATTCCTTTCAGTCCATTCACAGGAAGGTGACAGATAAGGGCTTGGAATGAAGAGCCTATTCAGTCACGTAATATAAGTTGCATCTTGTCAACATGAAAAGCAAAATACAGGTTTTCTATGCTGCAATATCACTGTCATACTTTTTTTTTGCAGTGCCAGAGATATTTTAAAGGGAGATTTGGCTTTTTGAACACCTTTAATAGGCTTCCTCAGAGTTTTAATTAGTAGGAGATCCAAGCAGTAGCTGACAGCTGGCAGAATCTCCTGTCGTGAGTTAAAGTCAACCTAATTAAGATTCTGGAAGGAAAACATATTCTTCCCAACACCCTTAATCAGTCAGGCTTGGTTGAAAATGCAATACAGAACCTTTTGCCTTGACAACAACATAACCTTCGAAATATGGCACTTCCAAACAACAATAATAGTGCAGTGATTTCTTCAGATGGAAATTTAGTAAAACTCCTACTAAAGCTCTGAAATGCATTCTCCACCTTCCCCTTAATAAATGTTAATATAATTTAGGATTATTTGTCATACTTAAGATTTGACATTTCATGACTGAGACATTTTGTGCTATCACAATCACAGACAGTGACATATAAGCTGCCCCTAAGAGATGAAGTAACTTTTTTTTTCCCTGGCACTTGTAAAATTATCTAACTATTTACAGCTTGAGTGGAAATACAACTAGAACATTCAGGCTGACCCAGACATACATAAGCAAAAGGAGATGTGCCTTTATCACAAGCCAAGGGGTGTCTTGTCAGCTCAGGTCCAGGTGTCAGCCCGAACCTCCAGGTGTCTGTGCTCTTTGTGCTCTGCTCTGTCTGGAGCAAGCTGCCTGTCAGGGAAAAGGAATCCTGGCAGTCAAACTTTACCTCTAAAGCAGTATAGCCATTGGTATCTCGAACTTTGGGGTTCTGGAAGCTTAATCCAAGACAGTACAACAAGCACAAGCCTGTTTACTGTTCCCTGTTGGTTTTGTTTGGGTTTAAGTGAACTGACGATGCATTTCAGTGGCACATATCAGTATCAGATTTGCCTTTATGCTTACCTAAAATCATTACTGCCTACAACCAGCTCCAAACACCTGGCCCACTCCTGGCATAGCAGACTGCAGAGAAATGAAGAAGATCTAGAAAATAACCCCGCTAAAAATAAACACCCCAGCAGAGAGCACTGTTAGAGTAAGGGTTGCCTTGAAGATCAGTACAACTCCCAGCAAGTTCAAGCACTACAGCAGACAAAGATAGATTTAAATAGAAACCTCATTTAGAATTACAATATAAAGTCTCCACTGTCTTCTTTTCTCTTTCTACAGCCTTTCTCTACCATGCATTCACTTACACCTCAGAATTAGCTTAATACACTGACTTTCTACTCATTCTGCACATGCCCTGGTTCTTCACTGCCATATGCACTGTACAATCTGCAAACGTAATAATATCACAGTCATTCTAGTGTCATCACATGTTGTAGTCCTTTTAGACAGTTGTAAATGACTGCAGAAGGTACAAGGCAGTCAGGAATCAGGCCTACAGCACTTAGAGTGATTACAATGAATATGACAATAATCCCTCTCTTTGTAAAACAAAATCCCAGGAAATGTGTATACACGGAGGTTAAAGCCTCTTGGAGCAGCTGCTAAGATGCTGCTTAGACTACTCAATTATGCTATTAAACCAGCAGCAGCCACCCAGGTGATTTGATTCTCAGCACAGAAGCTGTGAAGTACAAAGTAGACGATGCTGATTTTAATAGCAGATCTAAGGCAGTCCAGCCAGCACAAGGTGCAACCACCATGAAAGAAGCTGTGCCAGCAAACTCCTCTTTCTGTTCCCCCAGTCACACCTGAATAATCTAAACAAGAAATGCAATTGTGGCAGCTAACATCCCAGACCTATCAAGTGACTCATGAAAGGCACAGGGAGCTCTGAGGAAAAGCACTGGAAGCAATCGTTCTACATGCTGCCATTTTGTGCTGTGATAATAAAATCAGCGACAAAACTACCCTTGAAGTCCAAGGCAGCATTATTAATATTAATACTTAAAATTGGTCCAGTCTTATTTATCTTTTGGAGAGTGCTTTCAGACCTGCAGGATATACCTCTCCTAGCAAAGAACAGGGAAGAGCTGCCTTTTTTCCCCTGATGTATTGCTCTTTAGATATTCAGATGGATAGCTACAGGGCCACAGCCAGGAAAGCTGCATTTCCATTAAGTTACCATATTCTATAGACAGGCAGTCTCCTTGTTTTTCACTTTCAGTTCTCCACATTTCCTTTTTTAAGTCAGCTAATTTTACTTCTGCCTTTTTCACTTCAGCTCAATATCTAAGTTACAGTTCCAAGTCCAGTGCAGTTAACATCTTACTCTCTGTCCTTCTACCACCGTGTTTTCCTCTGCAAAGCCACAGCACACAATTTATTTCCATTACCAGGACACCTTTCTTGACTGAAGCTGCTGTGACAGTCACACCGAGCACACAGCTACAACACTTCCACTTCCATCCTCACCTCTGCCAGCAGCCACCAGGCAGCAGTGACAATCCTCTTAGCATCAGCCCTCTCCCACCCCTCCTCCCTCAGCTGTCCAGCGGCTGCCCCAGTTTTCCCTGAGCCCTGAATATCACCTCCCAGACTGAGCTTTCCACCTGCTCGTCTTTCGAGCACTTTACCTGCACCTCTACAAATGCTCTTACTCATACATGCATCTTCTTTCAGAATTAACAAAGCAAGGACCAAAATTTAAATGAAGGAAAAAATGCAACACAGAGCTGTTGCATGAGACTTGATCAATAACTACCTTTATGCTGGTACAATGTCACTGACTTAATGAAGTTATCTCGTAGGCTAAAAATCCCAGCAAACATTTCATCTCATCTCTAGAGCACACCACCTAAACCCACACGCTTTCACAGACAAACAAATGAAGCTAGACTAGGCTTTTTTTAGGAGAAAAAGCAAATCAGGATGGAACCACAAAGCCTTTCAGAAAATTTCATGCTTCAGGACATCAACTTAAAATACACCAGCAAAGCCTCAAAACCCAACCAGGCAGATGCAGACCCGAACATCCACCCTCCCCCTGGGAAATTGCGGCCCCTCATCACTTGAAGAGGCCTCAGGCCATGCTTTGACGAGACAATAAAGGTAGAAACTAACATTAAAAAAAGACAGGTTTCAAAAACAGGTAAAGAAAACAGGGAGGTACCTGCTTGCTTGAGGGTCCTTCCCACTGCAGGTCACCACGTGAGGGGTCCAGGAGCAGGGCTGAAGGCAGAGGCACCTGGATGTAGCTGGGGAATAAAACCTCACACGAACCAGTGGGAGCTGGCAGGAGTCACTGAGGCAGGAGAGGTCTGAAAACAACTCAGAAATTCTTAGGAAAGTCCCAGAGATTAGGAGAGAGGCTGGTACACCCTTAATTATGGACAGCTGGAGTCAGTCAGGGTCTATAGTACCCCGGTGAGGGCAGTAGGACAGCGAAGGTGATGAACAAACCCTGCCCAGCTGAGGGCAGTAACACCTGCCCAGTAACACCTGCTGGGCCCTCAGCACCATCACAAAATGCAGTTATTTCCCCAGACAGGGTTGCAGTTGTCTCAAACGAGCAGGCTGACCTCAACAATATAATTTCAAAGCATTAAATCCCCCCCTAATGCTCTTTACCAAGGAGCTTGCTGTTATCATACGACTTTGTTCTTATTTATGGTTGAAAGAAATGTCAGAAATTGGGAATCACTTAAACTAAGTTTCCATCCCAAGTGGGTGCCAAGGGCATCAGTCACACACATTGCACCTTCTACACTTTATACACCAAGAGGGCTGAAACAGCCTTGCTGGGGCAAGGTAAACAGGATTCCTCATCACCCTTACAGTGACAGAAAAATGTGTAGGTGGCCTTACAAACATTTATTTGTGGCTCAAATATGAGTCTACAGTCTGCTTGAAAATACCCACAGATTTTTTCTATCTCACAAATCGAGAAACAAAGGAATTAAATAATTAAGGAGAAGATGTTAAGCTGTGTGTAAAGCACTTTAGCTCCCCAATATAGGTGGTGTGATGAAGGGTTTGCATGACCCAGGACTTGGCACAGAGAATATCTGATTGATGCCAACAGCTTTACACACATATTTCCTGCAGAAATATTAACTAGGAGATTGGAATTGAAGTGTTCAGGATTATGAAGTGATACAAAGCAAAGACAAACAAGAATCCAAAGTAAACCATTTTCCAATTTAAACTGCTCCAGTGTGGAAATCTCCCACTCCAAATAGTCATTTTTTTGAATAGTATCAAACCTCTTCTACAGGTTTTATTTTGTTGAACTACTGCTCTATGCAACTTGGTACCCTGCCAGAAAAAGTGGACAACAAAGGATGCCTTAGAGGACTTTCTGCCCTGTTACAGCTGCTCTGTTTGCATAAAGCAGCACAAAACCTGAGGATATGGAGTTAAATTTTTCCTGATCCCTGAGGCAATCAGTGTATTCCTTGGAGTATGAAATTTGATTACACTTATTATCTTAGCTTGCATAGCTCTGACTGTCCTTACTGCATATAAAATATTTCAATGCTGCTAGAGATCCTGTACAGCACTTGATAGCTTCCTCAGGCAGGAGTGCTACAGGTGGACTGTGCTATGTGAGAGTCCACCAACCCAAATGTCAAAATATTAGATTTTATCTCTAAATTTTACAGCATGGGCCAAGGTGGAAGCACATGATAATGGGGCAGCCTAGGGAAACTTCAACTGTCATTGTAATACAGCATTTGTTCTAGAAGTAAAATATATTTATACTCCATCCTCAGTGGCTGTCAATGCAAGCCCTTTCAGGAACACTAATTTTAACCTCGAAATTTGACAAATGATTTTATACTTGGCAGAAAGAGAGAAACAGTCAATGGAACCTAACTGAATAAGAAATCACAAAATACCTGAGATGAAGAACATGTTTTTAATTGCTTACTTCACTCCCACCCTAACGTCTGTCTGTGATGGATGATGTGACAGAATAATCCTCACTAAATTCTAAGTAAATTAGAATTAGCAGAAGTGGCACTACATTTATCTTATTCAAGAATGGTTCTTTGTTTCTCTTTGGTGTCATCCTTTGGTTTTCTAGTTTGATGGTATTATTCAGTGTGAGGGATGAGATAAAAAGGCTAGAAGATTAATAGGGTAGAGGGAAGGGGTGAAGGCCGAGTGTTCTCATGACATGCAGATTAAATGTATTAAAGAAGCATATTATTATCAAAATATGTCTTTCTCAATGACAGCATTTGCTATATTACCCATTGCAAGAAATTGTGCTTCTGGATGTAGCACAGTTTGCTTTCATGTAGCTGACAAAGGCACGTGCACTCATAAGGGAAACATGCTTTTGCTTTCTTTTCTTTCCACAAAATGCCTTAGCTTGTTGCCCATTAAAGAGGTGAAGGATAACAAAGTAAACTATTTAAGCAGTAGTGCATTTTAAGGTTCAGTGCAAAAGGAGCCACATCCACTTGATACTTAAAAAAAAAGAAAAACAACCCCCCCAAAAAAAGATAAATATGTGATTTGAATTTACAGGTTGTTCCAGAAAAAANTTTATATATATATAAATGCTATCTCCTATATACCAGAATTACCTAGCTAATTCTGATAAATGCTGCCTGGGAGAAAGTGCAACACACTGAGCCACTCAACACCACAGTCACAGGAAAGTTCCATTGTTCACTGTCCAAATAAGCCACATTCACCACATTTGAGAATACAGACTGACTCAAATGGCATTGTAATTGTAAGCTCATTTATTCAGCAAATGCATGGAATGCTGCAACTTTCATTTACTGTAGTACTACAAGAATGCCTCAAATATAGGAATAATTATTTAACAAAAAGCATGCTGCCAAGGTTGAGAGAAATTAATTTGGAATCAAGTGGCATATTCATGAGTATGTTTCCTTTGCTATTTGTATGCCTCCAACACGATCCTAATGAGCATTTTTGAGGAATAATTGACTTGGTCATTCAATCTGAACATGTATTTGAAGGTTATTAAACTCAGACACATGTCCACAGAATTAATATATTGAAAACTCAATTAAAATTGAAATACAAAATCAGTCATCTAATTCCTAATACAGTCATGCTGTCTCATGACAGTAAAACAGAACAGCACTCACATCAGTTGCTGACACTGCATTCACCTCCTTTTCAAACCTTTCTTTCTCTTTTGCCTAATTCCCAATTTTGCCTAATTCCCGATTCAGTTACCCATTTTTGTTGCAATCCTGCACACCTGCTGTACCAACAATCTTACTTTTGTCAAAGCTGCAAAACTCTCTGTGTGTGTATGTATGTGAGCATATAAAAAATAAACAAGCAGCTGAGTCTAAACATGGCATTAAGAGGCACAAATGCTCTCAGCCATAGGTAGTCTTATTTAAAGTTTTTCCCCGTTTTGTTTATCCCAATCTTTCCCGAAAAACTTGAGGACTCTGATCAATTTCTCTTGTAAAAACTGTGTAAATTTTTTTGACCTAAAAATGGATCTGAAGGCAAAAGAGCTGAAGATTGAAACAATACCAAAAAAGCTCTGAACACATCCATGTTTGTCGGTTTTAATATAAATAAGAGATATTAATGGTGCCAATTTGTTTGAACCTTATTTATACTCACATTTAGATGCTGACAGTTTTCTGGTAAAAGAAAAATTTAATTTAAGGTTTAATTCAACCTCAAACCTTAAATTAGTAAGACATCCAGTTTAAACCCACTCCACATTAATAAGAGCTGTACAGTCAAACTATCACAGGGAAACTTGTCTGTAGCATGAGCTACCAATGTCATACTCAGCAGGATAAAAACCCCAACAAAAATCACTCTCTATTTTGTAGATGCAAAGTCTTTTTAAAATCATATAAAATATGAATTTTGTGAATTTCTATGAATATAAAAGACCCACAAAAATAAAATGTATTTTCAGGGTGACCAAGATCTACAGCTCAAGTTTATACTCCCTGAAAGATTTATGTTCTAGTTAGATAGATGAAGATTCATGGCAGCAAATTTTAGTCGTCATAGTTGAAAAAGTGATGGATTGTCAGAAATAATAAATACAGCAAAATACTTCAGGTCTTATTAATTCTCAGATTTCATCTTAAGCATCAATAATTTCCATGTCTAAAAGCATAAATGCAATTAATTAAATTGCAATTAAAGAATGTTCTCTTTCATCACACCAGATTAATTCATCTCAGACAGATTTTGTTCATATTCTTAATCCTAAAATATAAAGAAATTAATGGGAACTTTCAAGCTGGGTAGCTCTGGACATGCAGGGCTACTTGGTGCTACTGTCCTCTTAAGTGAGTTAATAAAGACTGAGTTAACAGTTTTCCCTGTGCTATTGTGGGTTTAAAAAATATTAAAATCATTCTGCAAAACAAGGCTACAGTAACTAAATGTGTGTTACATTTTATTTTAAAGCACTCGTGTTCTCTTTTACTGACAACATAGAAATTGTAATGAAGGAATATATAAATCAGGCACAAAGGCAAAGTAACTATAAAATGAGCTGGTTTATTCTAGTTTTAGGATTTTGCTATGAGGGTGTATCAACAATTTTTTTATTAATATATATATAGCTGTTTGCATATTAAGAATAGAATTTTCAAAAGTACCCAGGTGTTCTAGGAACATATTTTGCCTTGCAAGTCACTGGATTAGTTTTCCTTATAGCCCCTTGTATTGAGTCTGACCAAGGTAAAGCTCACAGTCCTTGCAGGGCTGTGCTTTGCATTGGTAGCTGGACGGGTGTTGATAACAGACCAGTGTTTTGGCTACTGCCGAGCAATGCTGTCCCTCTGATTCCTTCCCCCACCAAAGGGGATGGGAGTGGGTGAGATCCTGGGAGGGGACACAAGCAGGCCATCTGACCCAAACCAGCCAAAGGGATATTCCATACCATATGATGTCAGCTCAGATATATAATCTAAGGAAGGGAGGAGGAACCATTACGCGTGCTGAAGCCCTGCTTCCCAGGAAGTGTCCGAACATCGCTGCTGATGGGAAGTAGAGACTGATTTCTCTTTCTCTTTAGCTCTTGCACGCGCAGATCTCTGCTTGTTTCTTTCTTTTTCCACTGTAATAAAACTGCCTTATCTCACCCTGTGGTTTTTTTT
>VWZT01013519.1:275670-401838 GCA_013397055.1 Pachycephala philippinensis | reverse complement strand
TGCAGTTACAACTTCCTCGAGAGGGGAAGAGCAGGGGCAGGCACTGATCTCTGCTCTGGGGTGACAGTGGCAGGACCTGAGGAAATGGTCTGAAGCTGTGTCAGGAAAGGTTTAGGTTGGATATCAGGGAAAGGTTCTTCACCCAGAGGGTGGCTGGGCACTGGCACAGGCTCTCCAGGGAAGTGGTCACAGCACCAAGCCTGACAGAGTTCAGGAAGCATTTGGACAATGGTCTCAGGCACCTGGTGGGATTCTTGGAGATGGTGCTGTGCAGGGCCAGGAGTTGGTCTCAATGATTCTTGTGGGTCTCTTCCAACTCAACATATTCTGTGATTCTGTGATATAACTTGTCAGTAGAGAGTCACTTTGGTTTGAGTGGAAAATCCTTATTACTTATTTTCAACTGAGGTTACCAAAGATTGACCTTAAAAGAAGTTGTCTGACGAAGCATCAGCTGCCCAGGGATACCACTGCTTTCCATTGCTAATAGAGCAGAAAGCAGAAGCTCAGTTTAGGATAACAGAGAGGTCCTGGCTCTGATTGCAGAGATGTTGAAAAACAGGTTTTGACACCAAACAAGGTCTGCAGACACATTTGGAGAAAAGCAGCTGCATTGACTTCTAAGTAAGTGGGAATTCAGTGTCTGTGGAAGGATTTTGGTGCCAGTTCGAACATTCTTCCGGCTCACAGATGCCATCCCCTGGAACTTGCTTTTGCAAATTAGTATATTGTTCATGCTTGTACATATTGTTGAGTATTCTGGTTATTTTCAAATCCTTAGCTGCTGTTACAATGAACATTGGACACCATATAATAACATCAATAAGTTTATATAATGAAAAAAGTGGATATTCAGACATGTTTTTCCCAACTACTTTTAAAATTGTGTTCATTGCAGAAATGCCCTGTGACAATCTCTGAGAATGGCAATCCAGCTACTACAATGCTTTTTCTGACTTGTGATAAGGACAGTATTACAAACTAATTTTTGTAGCTGGCAGCAAATTGGATTTTGTTTGGGAAATTCAAGGCAATAATATTCACATTACACACGTGCATACTTTTTCCCTGTATTTCATCTTTGTCAGAAAGATCTCATCTATTCAGGATGAAATTTCATTCCCATTTAATAAAAATGCAGTGATTCAAAGTTTACACTTGAAAAGTGTCAAAAATAGACACTAAAGTGGTCATTCAGTTGTGTAACTTTTAATCAGGGAACCAGTATCAGTTCAATACAGTCAAACCCAGTAAAATTGCTTTTCCTTCTATCAACTCTGAATTTGGATATTTGACTTCAAAAGGACTTTTAATAAAAGTTAAGGTACCACTGGTACATGAGGCTGGAGGTACAGATTAGAAATATTACTGGGGAGGAAAAATAGGCTGAAACAGTTGAGGCTTGGGGTGAATGGAGTGAAACATCCCTGTTGGGGACACTACATTACTTTCAGACACTGGACAAATCATTTAAGATTTCATGTTTTGGTCCTCAGGGATGAAAACAAATGAATCTTTTCTTTCTACCCCTACAGATGGTTGTCCCTTAACTTTAAGAACAGTTTCTTACCTTATGAATCTATGTGTGCATGTGTACATATGCATGTGTATACACAATACATATTTAAATTATTATCTAGACATGTATATGCAATCTCCGCTTGAAAAGCAAGCTCTGGTGTGGATTCCAAGCACTAATGTTATATAAATCAGAATTTAACTATCTCAGTGCAGAAGCAAAGGAGTATGGAAACAGAATTTCCCAGTGTTTCCAGGAAAATATGCATGTGGGTGTCTGTTTCTGTCTGCCCACATGGTTGCCCTGTGATTAATCCAAATTATAGTGAAAAGGCAGGGAAACATAAAACCAGACAACACTTGGATAGCTTAACACTTCTGACTTTGGAAAGGGAAAGTGAACAACCCTTTTTCACTGCTGATATTCTAATACATAGACATACAATATAAGAAGTGACATAATTTACTTTGACACACCATCATTATTTGTTATGATAAATTAATAAGCAGCACCTTTGGGTGCTGGCAATTCATTCAGTTCCTGTCACAGCTGATTAGAATTTCTGACTGAGCTGTAATAAAATGGAGAGTGCATTAATATATGATAGTTTCCTTTGTTTACTTAATGCAGAACAATTACTGCTTTTTCAATCCCTCAATCACAATTTTCTCATAAACAGTGAGCATTTCTACCCCTTGCTTACAGAGTTGAAATGGAAAGGGTCATTACTCACATTTTATTATTGCCCAGAGCTCTTAGTTACTGCGAAATAGAGGAGTAGAGGTGATTTAAATATGTAACATATAGTCTAACTAATCACATTTGTTCAAAAGATCTATGATTAGCATTATTAAAACAAAATCACAATGTCTGAACATTCTATAAATTTAATCTTAGAATGTTGTACCCTCACGAATGATATTCTAATCCTGTATACACTGTAGACAACTTCTCATCAGCTTAAATATTACAAATATGAGTAGCATTCTTGAATCATCTGTATTCCATTCCAACAGCATTGGCCTTTGCAAAGTATGTTCAGGTCATCCTAAATTAATTTCTCACTCTTTAATACTGAAGAAATAAAAATACTTCAACTTAATTTTTTAAAACTATCTTTGATTGCCATCATCCTGTGGGATGTTACAGATCCTTTTTCCAGTTACTATTGTACATTGTCACTCAGTATCTCTCCTTTTTTAAGTTTACTGCTATGACATCTTTGCTTCTTGAAATTGCAGGAATACTCTCCTACAGTAGGCATATAAATATTTTAACCAGTAACTTTCCATAGGGAACAATATTATTTTTGCTTTATTCTCTCAAATCTCCATTACAGGACCTGATTCTATTCTAAGGTCATTCTAGCAATTTAAAGAGTATTTTCATCCTCTGTACAGGCTATTTGCTGCCAAGGGCAGATAAATGCTTACTGCACATGGGAACCCATCCCAAAGGGTTAAACAAAGGCCTAGCTGAATTGTGATCAATGCAGCCACTGATTTCAGTCAACCCAAAATCCCATTTTCTCTCCATTATTTATGCTGAAGAGCTTCACTGTATGCTGAACTTTTCCTGCTAACAGGCTTCTCTGTAATAGAGATGGGTAGTGTGAATGCTGCATTGGCTGGCAGGAATCCCTTAACTCTACTGCTGGTGCTGATGTTCCCACTGTGTCTTTTGATAAGTTAATGAAGTTTAATTTAATAGGAGTTGTGGGTGCTAAACATACTGAAAATCCAACCTTTTTTGCTGGGTTTAAATCACCTAATTTCAGGGAGCTAGGCCCCCTGCACCACTTAGAAATTTCAGGAAATAGGCTTGCAGTTAACTTATCAGGATTGATACGCTAATACAAGAAAATTTGCTAAGCATTTCTATCCTATAGAACCACTTACACATAAACTTTAACTCAGACTTTCTATGGGATATTTGAAACCACAAGAACAAAAAATTTGTGAACAGGCAAACATCTGCCTTCTCTACACTTTGAAGCCTGATTATGGGTAAACCATAATAATAAAAACCATAATAAAGGGAAACCTTTTCCATTAATATTTACTGGAAGCATATTGTCTAGCTAAACACTCTTAGGGCTTTTATTTGCATAAGAATGTCTCATAGTCCTTAACAGATTTCATCTGCAGATTACCTTTGGGATTTTCTATTCTTCTCTGAAGCCAAAAAGGAAAGTAAATGGATTTGGCCTAGGTCAGACAGAAATTTGGGCTGAACTGCAAACTGAAATCCTTAAATGACATGGTTTTTTCCTCCTACCAGCTTTTCTTCCACCAGTCTGTGCTGTAAGACAGAATTTTTTTCTGAAGTTATTATTGCCTTGATTTCTAGTGTAAGTTATTATTTCCTTGCTTTCTTGAGTCACAGAAATATACAGGGCATGGGACAACTCAACAAAACATGCAGCACGTGTGGGGAATAGCAGTTTTCAGAAGCTGTAATTCAGAGGCTCCTGGAGAGAGGCTGCTGCAGCTCCTCCCGGCACAGCTCTGTGCCAACTGCAGCCATCGAGGATGGCAGCATGCATTGCCCAAGCTGTTGTAGCCCGGAGGCAAAATCAAGGGAATTAAGCTTTTTAAGCTCATCTTCTTTCTTGTAGCTGTTGCCCAGACAGTTTTCTACATATGATGAAGAGGAAGCCAGTGACTCTCCTGGGAGAAGATCTCATGTGTGTCACAAGCTTAGGCCAGCCCCAAAGTCTCATGGTTGCCCTCTGTGAAAAGGGCAGCACATTTTTGATGTGCTACGAACACCACTCAGATGGGAGTCTCAGATCTGATGGAGGATTGAACAGATGTTCTTTTTATGTATCTTTGGTGTAAAGTCAGCATATCATGGCACTGGCGATTGGAGCACTTCTCTTTCATTTAATTAAGAAATGATGAAATGTGGGGAGTGATGGATGGAAAGGGCCTGGTCCCAACCCCAACGAACTCAAGAGAATGATTCCTTCAGATAAATGGGTACTGCATTAGGAGTTAAGTGCCACGTGGCTGCACAGACTGCTGACACAATCACTGTAATTTCAGAAAATAGCTTGTTCTTAAGAGACACCCTGAAGTCTTCATGTGTTTAGAAAAAAGAGAAAGAAAGAAAAAGAAATTTTTCTTCTAAGTCCGTCTAATCTTCTTAACTGTATCAAAAGGCATGAGAAGATTTAGGAAAATGAAGCTCAGAGGAGAAGAAAGAGCCAGTCAAAGGATTTTTGAAAGGATTAAATATTAGTAGGGGATGATATGAAGGAATACAATAGAGCCACAAGGTTTGAAGATTTACCTGTTCTCTGCCATTAGGTGCGATGATTATTTCCTCATCTGCCATTGGGAAGAGATGCTTTGAGGGTAGAAAAGGCATTTTTGTAATCCTAACCCTCACTCTCATTGTTATTATTAAACCCTTACACAAGAGAAATCCAATAGGTTCTTTGAAAAGCAAAGACTATATTAAAGAGGGATTTCACTTGCAAATATACAGCCCGTAAACATGGGAGACAAAAGGTAATGCAAAAAAATACAAACCAATGCTGAAAAACCCTCATGCAGTTATTTTAATTATTGCTGTCCTGGATTTAAATTGCAGTTAACTTATTGAGGTTTTGTACAAATGAGATGTACTTGGGGCTCTTCTGTTTCAGGGATACAGACTTAAAAGCATCCATGCAGTGACTATGCAAAGCCTACTCTAATAAGACTTAATGTTGTCTAATACGAGCAACAAATGATGGATGAAAGGGCATCCAAGCACCTGGATAAAACCCAGAAAGTCTAACTCTGCCATTTTGGGTGTTTGAACATTTCCATTGGAGTTTAAGATACAGGCATTGCTTCTTCTTTTAAAGAATGATTTTTGAACAATAACGTAAAAGATAACTGCAGTTACATCCAGCTTGAAGAGAAATAAACCAGGTTTAGACAGGCATCCATAATTCTACGACAGATTCTAACTTCATTTTCTATGCATTGTACCTTCTTCACACACAGCTCTGAATTTCATGGATTCCTGTTCCATGTGGCATTATGGGCTAGATGTTCAAGGGGCACTGGGTGACATTTGGCCTAAAGTACTACATACTGGAAAACTTGTTCCTACAATTCTGTCAGTACCTACTGACCTTTTGGATAAACCAATCTGGCTGTGAGACACTGACATTTTATGGATTAAAAAGAAACAAAAATCTTCCCGCTCCCCTATTCTTTTCCTCACACCACCTTCCATCTCTTACTGCTGACATTCTTCCCGCCCTTTAACACCCTGTTGACAATACCTGCAGACAGGGGATGGGCCAAGCCTGTTAGTTCTACTAATCAATCCTTCTATCATTCAAGTAGCTCACTGTTACCTGTGAGAAGTAAAAAGGGAAGAAATACAGGAAATATGTTCCCGCAAGTTTTTAGCACAAATAATAGCAAAAGAAGGAGCTGAAACCCTGCTCACCAAATACATAAAATGCTGGTGTCGTGCTGAGGGAAGAGAAGGGGAACAAAGGCCAAGCAGCTAAATCTGATGCTGACAGGTCAAGATTTGTCAAGTGTGAATGGTATTGGGCAAATGGAGACAGATTCTACCTAAATTCCACACCAAGAGTTGGGTTTTCAATCTTTGCTTCGACAAAAGAAATACAAGCACAAATATGATGGAGTTACAGGAAAAAATTTAATTTATTATGAATCATTAACATTCAACTACCATTAGCAGATAACCATGTAGCTGAAATAGCATTGATATTTGAAATAGTTATACTAATGTTTTCACTACAAAGCATCCAAAAATAACCGTAGGCAATAGCTGTTAGTGTTCAAAGGGTTTCAAAGGAAATCTCCACCTGGTTATGGTAGTACTTTATTGGGAACTACTGGAAAGCCAGTAATTGTACATATTTTGGATCAATCGCTGTTCTCTGCAGTAGTGCTGAGGAACTGTCAGTTCCACTGCTGAAAATGATCCTTATAATGTAACCTCAATCAAAAGATATAATAATAACATCCATTTCAAATCCAGCTGTTAGTTTTCCAACAAACTCCAGACAACAGCTGCTATTTTTTCTCCATGAATCATATTTTGACCATGATCTCTTCGTGCAACTGCATCCTAGTGGGTTATTAGTAAAAGAACACAACTTACAGCTTTTCTCCTTGTTTTCATTTAGTCTAATATTTTGTGTTATTTCCTTGACCTTAATAGCAGAATCTACCCTTTCATTTATTTAACCTTAGCTAGAGAGGAAAAAATGCTTTTACAGACCAGACAAGAAATTGGAATAAATTGGTACAGAGAGTGTAAAGTCCACAGGGTAATCTGTAAATGTAGATTATGCTTTTTGTTATAAAATACAGCCATGAAGTACTTATATGTAAAAGCTGCACTAAATTTTAACAATACACCCCAGTTGCAAATCTGTATTTTAAAGTGCTGGGATATTTTCTGCTACCAAATAAATTTTTATCTGTGAAATAGAAATATGGCCTCAGAAGTCCATAAATACTGGCTTTCCTCGCCTTGGAAGGTTGTGAGATTTATCTAAATATGAATTGTAGGTAACAGCAATGACACACTGTAACTTACCATGATTAGGTGAAGATAGTAACGTCTATAGAACTGTTTCCTTGTATTACAGGAGTCATCTTTGTGGGAGGATAAAAAGAACAATGAATGTATAACACACCAGGAAAATAAAACAACACTCTGTTTCTTCATCCCTCCAAAGTAAATGTATCCCCATTTTACATATCAGGGTGATATGTAGTAAACATTTGTGGGAACAGGTATATGTAGCAAATTTTATCTAAACTAAAAATTCATTCATGCAAAATTCACAAGAACTTCATTTTTTTAACTTATTTTACTCTTCTATCACTGTTAAAAATGGTCTGTGCCCTCGATAGCATTTCTCATCCAGCAACCTCAATATGTACGTTGTAAAGATGAATGGATGAGGTGTTTAGAGTTAATGATCTGTATCATATTGCATCCATTTAGCTAAAGATATATAATCCCACACAGTTTGGTTTATATTGACTCTTATTCAAGAACTACATCTTTGAAAGGCCATCATGCTCTCCTGACAGGTTAGAAGATGAGAATAAATAAGACAATATACTCAGCTTTCTGTTTCATAGATGAAGTCTACAGGCTATTTGATAGTTTTACTTCTTATGTTTTACTGTGATATTAGAGTTATTTATTACCAAATTACAGTCACATTGCGTTTTATCACTTAAACTTTTTGTGGTTTGGAAACATTTGTAGTTCATTTTATTTCTTCTAGCATAAACATATTCTATATCTGAGTATGCATGAGTATATATTCTGAATAAATACATCTGATTTAAATGATTTTATGCATTCCTATCAACTGCATCCTTTTATGTCTATAGAATGAGATTCACCTCAAAGGAACAGTTACCACAAAGAAACGATGCAATTTTAAATAAAATAATTGCAAAAAGATTTAGACAGTATTAGATGTAGTTTTTGGAACAAGAATGGTTTAGCATGTTACCTGAGCTCAGAGCTGTCCTCTGCTTCTTGGTTAATGCTGCCTTTTAGGATTACACTGTTGTGCCTCAAGTCAGATGAGGAAAAGTCATGGGTAGTTTGTGTTTGTTATTTCCTCAGTTATGTTGGGTCAACAGGGTTGAGTTGGATATGCCACATTCAGAGGGGACATTTTCATCAAGTATCAAAAAAAGGCGGTAAAATGAACAGTGATTTTCATTTTTTGACCTTTATACTTTTTGTTTTATCTTTTTATCTGTAAAATAATCTGTAATCTCCAGTTTACTACTCTCAATAAAAGCAGATAAATTTTTACAAAGTAACCATTGTCATGTTTCATCTTAAATGAATAAATCTTAAATATGTGCTTTCTCCACAGTCTATGGTCCAATATTTATATTTATCACACAATAAGTTCCAGGTGCTGAACACATGAACACCAACATGCATCTAGGCACTGTAGAACAAACTGACTGCAGGGTCCTGAATATGCATTTAGGGATCATCTGTGCTCTCAGCAGAACCAACACCACCAATACCAAAGAGTGATAACAGGCAGAAATTTTAGTAATATGTTGAGATGGAAAATGCCTTGATACATATGACAAAGTGCAGAAATGACAGTATATTTTTATACAGGAAAATTGTATCACACAAACCAAGTAGAATTTTTTTAGGGAAGGCACAAGCACATGAAGGACAAACTCATGGATTTAGTCTACAGGAATTTTGAAAATGAAGTCAACAATTTTGACCAGTAAAGACTTAAGACCAAATTCTCCTATGGTAAAAGGAAAAATCCTCAAACTAATATCTAACTGATAATGAAAGGTCACTTTTCACAGTAGTTGGGAGGGGGTTAGCTGTGGAGATCTCCAAGTATCTGCAAGAGAACTGGTGTCCCTCCACATATTTATTAATGATCCAGGAAGAGCCTGTGCAGTGACAGGATGAAATTTGCTGATGTGAAAAAATTATTCAAGGTACTAAAGACAATACCTGCAAAAGGCTCAAAGGGATCTTTACAGAGTGACTGAAAGATAAGAGTGGCAGATAAAATTTAGCATCAACAAATTCAAAGTAATGTGTCTAGAGGAAAACTAATTTTTACCCCATGGATACACTAATGGCATCTGAGTTATCCAGTACTCAGAAAAGAAATATTAATATTTTTGTGGGCAGGCAATGAAAGGGTTATCTTAAAAAAAAGGATGGTGAGGAAGATGATTATGAATTGTTAAAACAGAATCAAAGAGCTAGCCAGAAATTACCACTGGTGTCACTGCACATCCCTTGGTTTACCTGTACCTTGAATATTGCATGCATGCTCGTTCTCTTCCCCTTAAAATAGATACAGCAGAGTTAAGAAGACTTAAGATTGACAATTATGATTAGTTCTGATAGATCACCTTCTGTGAAGGGAGAGATAAGATAGGTTATTTTAATTTGGAAGAGATGTCCCAAGTTAAATAGGCTAGAAAACTATTAAAAAAATTAATAGAACAGAACAATAGATAACTCTTTTACATTACTTTTAAAGCAAAATAATAGAGTACATAAAATGATATAGTTAAGAACAAATATAAAACTATTCAAAGCACTTATCACACAGAATGCATAAGCAAAGAGAGAAGTTCACTGCTGCACAATATTCTTGAGTAACAAAGCAGGTATTTGTTGGCTTTGGTGAGGTTTTTTTAGTAGCACTATTTGAAGAAAAAAATCACCAAAAGCTACTAAACACCAGACTCTATCTCAGCAACTCCATTAGCCAGAGATTGCTGGAGAAATAAGTCTGTCAGAGACAGAGTGACTGAACTCTTGATCTGTCCTTACAGTCTTTCTTTCAGCTGTTAATGAAGCAGGTTGCATGTTGTGCTCTTTCCATACACTGCCTTATCGACAGGTTCTCAGCAAGATAAACATTTGCTTTCCAAAGTATGATCATACCTTCCAGTGCACTAAGAGAAACTACTGTTTAATACCAGAGATTACATCAGCTCTACACGTTTTTAAATGATCTCAGCTGAAGAAGCCTAAGTCTGACAAGGCAATTGCTGTAGGTGTCACTATAAACAGTGTCTGTGCCTGACACCAACCTTAAATAAATCACTGAAATTACTTCCATTCCTGTTCTTCAATAGGCTTATATCTTAACACACTAGAGCCAGCCCCAGACCCTGATTCAAAAAACAGGGAGCGCCACATTTAAAGATGCATCTCTAGTCATGAGGTGCTAAGTGACAGGGATGCCTAGAGTTCTACTTTCAGGACACTTTTTGGAACACCAGTTTTGAAGAAGGAACTCTGTGAACACTCATCTCTAATTTCCGTAGATTATGAGGCCCAGATCATGTCAGTGTCCAGTGTCTGACACAGAGGGTCAAAGAGCTGCAGCTTTTCAAGCTTTGATGGACCACACTCCTTGCTTTTGGAAGCTCCTGGCTCTGAGCCTTCATGCTGCTGATACAGCAACTACATGTGTGAGAGACTGAGACAAGAGACTTGAGTGTGTGAAAGGTGTGTTTCTATATTCCACTGACAACTGCAGTTTGCATATGCAGAGGAAGGACATACCCGAGAAGTTAGAAGACAGAGGAAAAGATATAGTCCTCATCTGGAAAGGTATAGAGTAACAGGGAAAGTCAGGGGACCGTGTAATTCCTGGCCAGGTGACATTTTGGAACCCTGCTCTAGTCCAGCCAGCCCAGCTCTCTGTAATCCTGAAAAACACAGGTGCCTACACCAGAAGAAAGAAAACAGAATGTTCATATCAAACAGAAAATTTCAGCATAAAGCTTCTTAAGACTTTTCTATAACTTCTTACTCACCTCTAGAGAGAAAAACCTCTTTGTAAAGCAATCTCACACTTTGCCTCCTTCCTGCCCAGCAAAATCAAAACTCACTCAAATAACCCTAACACCACTGTAGATGATGTGACCTGTTGGATTTTTATTCGCTCATTCATATGAACTGCTGAGAACTCCAAAGAGTCTGGAAATGGTGATAAAGGGGTCACAGAACATTTCCAATGTGTATTTTGACAGAAGACAACCTGAGCAGGGTATATCAATTCATGAAAACAATGAAAGCCTTTGGACTGAAAGAAATTTGTTTTCCCAGTGACTGGGTCCACTCTGCTGCCAATATGCATGCAGCAGTCTATAGGATTCAGCAGACTGTTGATAGTCAGGCTCATTATGAGGCTTTGCTCCCACATTGCTAATTAAAAGAAAACATACTGCTTTCTTTAACCCAGATATAAATGGTGGGATAGAATCATGCCTGGGGGCTGCGAGTCATGTTTGCCTCTATTTTCTTTTTCACTCAAGAAACAAATGCAACTTCTCACTAAATTAAGAAATCAGCCTTGCAATATTTCTTTTTCTCTTCTACAAGTGCACAAACATGTAAAACTTCTGTTACTGATTTTCCCTTTCCTTTTATTTTCTCATCTCCCACTTCTTTCTTGACATATCATCTCTCTTTCATTATATCAGGGACAGAAAATTGAAGCAAAATTGGTGAAGAACTTGTCTCATCAGAAATGTCACAGGCTACAGATGTTCGGCACAAACCAGCATTATTTACTTTTCTGAGTATCAGGAGACTCACACACAGTGGTAAAACTGACCTATGTCAGGGGAGAAAACACCTGGGTCCATAAAAGCGATGGAAGGAGAAAGAGGAGGGACAGGAACATAAAGCAACAGCGAAAGAGTAAATTGCCAACAATATTAATCTTTTCCTTGCTAAGTGGCTGCTCACCACAGAACACCGGGGACTTATCACAATAAAAGTGGTGAATTTGGGGAAATTTAACTGAAAAACAGTAGCAAATTTCATTGTGCATAGGCACCTCCTGATTCCTCATTCCTTTTTGCATTCACGTGGTAGACTTTCAAGAAGGAATCACCCATTTAATCTTCCACTCATTCATGCTTCAGTCCAACAACTCATGCAAGTGCTACATCCCTATATACAGGTTTGCACAGCTGGCAAGTCCTCTTTTGCATTAACTTACAGATTTACAAATTTTACATGTAAAATTGACAAAGTCACACTGAAGGAGAAATACTTTCACTGCTGTGAACACTCTCTAAAGAGGAGCAGGTAAAACAAAGCAGCTGCCCTGGGAAACACAGAAACCCCATTGGGATGGGGAAAGTGGAGAGGCTGGAGCCTCTTGGCTTTTATCAGCTCTTTACACCCTTTTTCTCCAATGACATTCTGATAGTTTGATCCCAAATCTCCCCGTGTTTAGTGATGAACTGCGATGTGTTAAACACCATGCTCTAGACCTGCATTACACAAGAGTTGCTGCACCCAGGGAATACATTCCTGCAGCACTGTGATGCTTCTTGCAGCAGAATAAATCCGTTTCGGTTTATGATAAAAAATAATGTGCAGCAGGCTCAACTATGTTCACACTATTTTTAAGTGTACTTCATAAAACTTTATGATTTGATAATTTCATGGTTAGACTGGAGGGTTTGATGAAAGGCCCTGTGAGTGACTGGAGGCCTGTGAAGATGAGCAAAGGTAGAAGCTTACACTGCCAGGAGCTGGGATTGGGACTCTGTTTTGTAGTAATTCCCCTGGAGCCAAGGTTTGATATTAGTTTAGAACTTCTATCTCTTCACATTTAAATCAATCTAGAAAAAACTGACAAGAAGCAAAGAGAAAAAGAAGGCAAAATGAGGAAAATCTGAGTTTATGCACAGAGAGCCATTAGCATTCTATACTGAAAACTTTATCATGCACAGATTCCTTTAATATTACTTCCATATGTTATAGAAAAGGAAGAAATGAAAGAAATTAAATTTGACCACAGCAGAAAGAGAGTTTTAGAAGCATAAATAGAAAATTGGACTTAAAATTTTGATATAAATGAAATATTTATATCAGTAGATCTGCATTACCTCTATGTTTTCTAAATAAATATTATGGCAAGGAAAGTATCAACATTACAAGTTCTAGTCTAGTCTATCACTACAACTGCTGGGTAATTTTATTTGAATGCTACTCTGTCATCAGAGTATGGTTCAATTACAGTTATATACATAAACATAGCTGTTGCTTAGCATTTAGAATACTCTTGCCTTATGTTCACTGATTTTTTTTTTTTTCCGTCAAATATTTCTCTATTTCCTTTCAGCTCCCCCGGTGAATTATAGTCAACATCACCATCAGGTCTTTCTGCTGCTTTTACATCTAATTTTGTTTTCAACTTTAACCTTTTGTTGCTTTTTGCTCATCTGCACAGATTGAATAGAAGTCATGAGGCTTCTTGCTGTAAAGCCCTCTGGAATTAACCTTTCTGCCCTCCCCAGACCATTAACTAATATATTCACCCCTTCTCCTCAAACTGGAATCGTTGTTATCTCCTTGTCTGTGGTCATCACATCTGAAACCTCATCCCTAAAGTCTGCTGCAGACTCTAAAGATCATAACCTTGCTTGCTTCTTGGGCTAGATAACACAGTTCACACTCCCTCAATCCTTGTTTTCCACTACATGAAGAAAGGGTTTCTGGCCCTTGTCACAGGGCCTCTCAAGGCTGATCTTGCATTGTTTCCAGAGCAGCTCTCAATCCAGTGTCACTAGACACTAAACATGCACGATCTGGGATTTTCTACTGCTCTGAGGAATATCTTCAACACCACTTTATCTCCTTTCATGTTCTCATCTCTTCCATATTGCAAATGGGAATCTCATTCACCAGGAAGGGAAGTATGACTGGTGCTGCTGGATGGCCAAGGACTGAACACGTTCCTTTTCTAATGCTAATTTGTCTTTCTAACCCAGTCATTTTCTGTCTCACCCCCTTTTAGCTTACAAATCCATGCAGGATCTGTGATTTATAAAGTATTTACACATCTCATGCCACTGCCTCGTATGTGCCCTGTTTGGCTTCCAGTTGCAATTTAAATTACCTCTATTTATTGCAGAGTTTTGGTTTATTTTTCCATAGCCTAAGCAGATGAGAGCTTTGCATGTGAACAAGTATTTTTTACATTTTCCCTCTTATTTAGTTAGTGACTATCAACATAAACATTCACAGACAACTTTATTTTTTACCATTTACTTCAGTTTCCTAGAATTTTTCCATCTAGAAAGACACAGATGACTAAGCCAATTTTAGCTGTGATGCTATAAAACTAGAATTTTTTTTAATTTTCGTTTTCCTACCCAGTGACGTATCAGCACTGTAAAGAGAGAAGTTCCAGAGTCCGTGCCCATAAAATTAAAAGAGGACAGGTAAAACAAAAGCAGACAGAAGGGAATGAACAAATACCTACTCCAGATAGAATCAGAGGAAATAATTACCTTTTGATTTGCCATTCTGAGAAGTCCCTGATGTAGAGGGAATGACTTTCTTTCCATGGAATCCTACAGAAACACAGAAGTTTGCCTACTTGTTAAATACAAAAGGTTAAGTAAAGCATTAGGAAGCTAATTCAAAATTCAAGACTAATTTAGAATTCCTGAAATAATCATTATGACCACAGCAGTACCCTCTTTTTATATATTTGCCTAAATAATAGTTATAATGAAGTTAGCAATAATTTTAAAACTTTTTTTGTCTGGAGAGGATTTTATGCTCAATCCCGAAGAATGGCACTTGAATGCCTGAGTAAAGGGCATCCCTACAAGATACTAACTCGATGAATTGATTCAGAAAAGCTGAATTAGGAATTTGAAAATGTCTTAAAGATTAGGAGAGTGTTTTAGAGAGGAAAAACGGGAAGCAATTAAAGAAGATTGCAAATTACAGAAAAAAACAGTCTGAAAGAAAACACGCCTAGCATAAAAGATTGACTAAAAGACACAAAAAAGGAAGAGGAAGCAAAGCAAATGAAAAGAAAAAAACCTTATAGACACAGTGAGCTATTATAGCTCTTTTGTTTTATGGAGGGTTAGCTTTATTCCAAATTTTGCCATCTCTCATTTTTATGGTGGATTTTGCCACTTTCAATAAAACACGAGCCTGTTGTGCTGGCCCTTGAGCAGATGCAGTTGTGGCATTGGTCCTTGGGCCCCTCAGGAGGGAAATTGCTGCCGAGCTTTGTGAGCAGCGCTCCTCTCTGGGTGCCAGCATCCCCTGGGAGTTTCATCCTGTTACACCCCAGCTCCTGGGCAGGGCGTGGGCACTGTGGAAATTCTCTGCTGCCTTGGATTTCTGCAATTTTCTCAGTTCTTCTGCGTTTTACCCCCCACTCACAGTGAGAGGGAACAGGGGCTTCTGGCAATACCTCAGCCAAACAGGAGGGTGCAAATAATTCTTAATCCTGCTGAACTCCTGCACACCCTCCTAGGACACTGCCAGCTCCTGCCAGGGGAGTGTGAAGGGAGTTTATATCTGTCAAAATTTTCCAAGATCTCCTGTCAGTCAGCCTAGATATAATGGGCTTCTCCAGGAAGCAAATGGATATAATCAGGCTTCTTATCATCACTTTAAAAGTAGACAGTAATTTTAGAAATATCTAAAACATATCCTAAATTTTTGTATTGACAGCTACACTGCTTTGGAGAAAATAATTTCTCTCAGAACAAAGAGGGTTTTAACTTTTACTTATGAATGACTTCATACCTGACTTCTGTATTTTTTGATGTATGTGCCTCTAAGGTAGAAGACGTAAAATCTAAAATAATTACTGAGCCTTGTAGCCAAAAGGAAAAAAAAAATTAGAATTGGACTTCTGTGCTGGAACTTTAACCTATCAGAATTACATCAGGCTCAGGTTTTCACACTGGCCAGGGACATGCTAGAGCATGCTGAACAGGATTCTTTATCTAACAGTGACACCTTAGAGTGTTAAATTACAAAATAATTTTCAAGTCCAACTACTGGAAAAACTGCCTCCAGTTGGGTTAGTCACAGTTCACAAGCAGGAGCAATTTTACCATTTTATACTTTCAGTGACATCTTCTTTTAATATTTTTTTTAAAAACCCTGTCTCCTAGAGTTTTTGTCCTATGCCGTTGCTAGAGGATTTAAACTTTAAATGTCAAAGTCTATCAGGAATGAAAATGTTCCTCTGGAAAGGTGAATCAACTCATGCATTAAGGAAAGCATGACATGAAGAAAAACTTCATGTTCAGAAAAAACTAAATCTGGGGTCTATTGATAAAATAAATGCTCAGTTTCAATATTTGATTTTCAGCCATAATCAATATGATGAGACTGATCATACAGAAAAAGACAAGAGCATGAATAAAAGCTTTTGAGAGGCAATTAGATGCAAGCAACAATGTTTGCAAAGTAGACTGATGTTAATTAACAAGTAATTAATAAACTGAATAAGTATTTTCATATGGGGTAAAATGAGGATTTATTTTAAATAAAGGATGTTCTTCTTATGACTCATACTGGGGGGTTTAAAAAAATTTAATATTTTAGAAAAGCCACGCAGAGTTTCTCAAGGATATATGAACCTATGAAGAGAGATTCTTGTGGGAAATTATTTGAGTTAAGCAGTACAACGTCACTGGACTAAACTTTTTTTTTCCTAGAGTTGATGATAATTTTTTTCACCTATTTTTGTCCAAAAATCTACTGTTCTTCCTTTCTCCACAAACTGAATCAGAGATGTTACTCTAACCACAGAATTAAACCATTTTATATTTGTAATGGGTAGTTTCACTACAAAATCTGCAGTAAATTTTGGAATAAAAATTACTATCTGACTTCATTATTATATAATTACATTCTAATGGTCTAGATTGGTTACAGTGTTTGATTGTGCTGCTTACTGTACATTTAATAAACATTATTGCATTTAAAAGACAAGATATTTCATATCTATTGCAAAATATTTACATATTTCTTGACAGAAAATAGTATCTCTAATACATAGTAGAGCATCATGTTTCACAGAGCAATGAAATACTTCAATGTTACCAAATGAAAATTTGACCAAATACTGAATACTATTTTTAAATTCCAGCTGGTTTTAGTTAGCAAGATGAATCTCAATAAGTTCCTGCCAGTTTACTGTGGCTGTGCCAAGAGGCAGCGTCAGTAAGGAAAAGTCACACGAGCTGCATTTGAGGTGTAAATGCAAACTGTGAGAGTCAGACCGTCCCTGGAGCTCCCCTCGGTCTCTGACTCCCTGTTGGGAGGGCCAGGGGAGGCTTTCTGTTTCTTGCCTTTGCTCAGTATCAGGCTCCTACCATCCCAAGCTTAGAGATGATCAAATGAGCTGTATTCTGCTGCTTAGCATGTGCAGGGGGTTATATCTGTTTATATTTACTATATATACCCCTGAGTTCTTGGGTCTGGAAGTACTGCAAGCATAATAAACATAAAAATAAACATAAATCTCAGATGTTACATAACCACAAATCTGTGATGTTGCTTACATCTCAGCAAGAATTTGGTGACCTAGTAGAAGTTACATCTGTGGCTCTGGGTTTGAACATTTCACTGAATGAAGATTGTTCCCCACATCACGACCTATAAAAAACAATTCTGGATCCAGCCAATAATGGCTTCAGCCTGTTTTTTCAGTTCAACCACTCTATATATGTATGGTTTGAATGCAAGGGAGTAAAAAAATCTGCTAAGTGCTGTAGCTTTATCTGCCCCAACCAGCTTTTGGGCACCAGAGTGACCTCCCTGCTCTAAGAGTCATCGTATTCTGGAAACCTTGCCCTTCTGTCACATTCTTTCCATTTTGCATCCTTCGTCTGCACTTGGGACCCTTTCTAATACATGAGAGAACCATGATGCACCTTAGCATGGAACAAAATGTGGCCACTTCTTCGCCTGTTATTTCATTTTGTTCCTGTTATTTTCTTTTAAAGTCACTGTCTGGAGAGAAGGGAAGAAAAATGCTATTTGGGGACCTGGAATATACTGTAGGTCACAATGCTTAAGCACAGTACTGCAGCTTTTGCAGTTAATAACAACTGTACATTGTAATGGAGAAAATGCAGGCAGAAATCTCTCTGCATCCTCCAATGCCTGGGCATTCCCTCCGTGGAAAACCAGCCATGGTACACACTGACACACACCAGCTTGGGTAAATGCTGTGTTTTGTGATCATATGGACAACCAGAAGGATTTCCAGCCTCCAGATGTGGGATGTAATAGTAACAGAAAACATTTTATTTATGTATACAATTCACAAGCTGTAGGCTATTCATCTCCCTGCTTCCCTATCTAACCCTATGTGGTGTAAAAGGCTGATATACATTTTACATCATGCATGAGGTAAGAGCATGGAAAACCTCAGTATTCTCAGGTCTAGGACTCGTATGACACTGTAGACCTCAGCACCATTCCCTGGGTTCACAACAAGTTCAAGTTTTCAACCTTTAAACTGATTAGGCTCGTTGTATTGTAGAAGGCTGGTTATTTGACATTTATGCTTGAGTAAGAGAAACACACATTTAAGTGTTTGCCTTAAAAGAAAGAGAAAAAAACTAATTTTCTGACTGAATACAAAGTGTACCAGTGACCTTGACCTCAAAACCCCTCCCAAGCTGATTAAACATCCACTAATTCAGTGTTCGACAAAATACATTACTTAGGGCAGGTATGAAAGACCCAGACCAGTCCCAGCATTTATACATTATATACACAGCACACAACTATGATTATAAATCTCCTCTAGATGCAACAGCTAAAGATCTTACTAGCCCTCTGTTATTTTGAGAAAAGAGGAGGAAGAAAGGAAATCTTGGTGAACTCATCTGCATCCTGACAAATTACCTCATCCATTGCCACTAATCTGGGCTTACCAAGCTGAATTAATTGCTTTGTCACCATGATCTCTTTTCTAGTCCTGAGATCAAGGTCATGTTACACCCACAGAACATCAGCCAGATGTGTATTACTCTTCATGAGACGCCCTAATTCTTATTCTTGAGGCAGTAACCACTAGTGGCCTATTAACTATTATATATTATAAAATCTTTCATATATTTCTGTCATTTACAACTTCTACAAACTGCCCTTGCGCAATGTAGCAATATATAAGGCTTAGGAAACTGACCTCTAAAGAATATTAAACAGCTGTGTGGCAGCTAAAAAGCAATTATCTCTGTGACTATTTAGATATACCTAAGTAATTTTTAGCATTTATAGTGTTGGTAATGATCCCTCTTGGTGCTTTGATATACCAAATCATGGCTAATCTACACCCACTGCTTTGTGTTACAAATGCAAATGTGTTTGCATTGATATAAATACTAGACAAAATTAAATTAATGCCTTATTATTTTCAAGCTTATACATGCAAAGCTACTTGGAGCTGTCATTTTCTTTTCTATGATCTAATTACAAAGCCTAGAGGGATACAGAGAGGAAACCAAGTATTTGAGGAAATGGGATATACATGCTCCAAGGGTAGTCATGTGCTCAGTGGAAGCAAAGCCCACCAAGTTTAGAACAGGTTAACAGTCAGCAGAATGTGTAGGAACGACAGTAAATATCTAACTACAAATGGTAAAAGCATCCCAGGAGAGCAGTGTAACTACCGTGTGACTGAACCTGTGTAGGAAACAGGTATTTAATGCATTGTTAAGAGAATAAGTAAGAAAGCAAAGTTTGTGTATCAAGACCATGTTCCCTTTGTCACCCCCACACTCACCAGGACCTAACTTTGCTGCCTCACTGACAGAAGGGAGAAGATGAGTCCTATTTCTAATGAAACCACCTGTCCTTAATGGTAACAGGCAATTTCTGAGATATTTTACTCCAAGTTAGTGATTCTCCTGTTCTGCACAGATTTTTAAGCGTGCCTGGAGACAAATTCCATCCAAGTAATAAAGATAATCTTGGGTGGTTTGAAGGAGATTGAGAGAAATAGGAATAATGATGTTTTATATGATCAGCCAGAGTAGTATTTAAAAAAAAAGAAAAGTAGTATTATGGAAAAGGAAGTAGTCAACTTGTAAAATTTTACTTGGGGTAAAAATGATCCATTATGCAGTAATCATGTAGTCTGATTCCTCCCAGCAAGGCCTAGATCAAGGTCTAAAACTTCCCTAAATTTAGATAAAAAGAGAATAAAATTATTCAGGGTTCTGCATTCCAGTACACAACAGAATCATTTTTACCAAAGTTGCCACACAAATATTTAAACTACCTGTATAATGTATAGAGCTATGCCTGATTTAAATGTCTTCCTAACTTCAGAAATTACCATTGCAACTTTGCAGCTCCTAAGCAAGTTGTTTCTATAATAATAGAAGTTTAAAACTCTGTGGAAGGATATGTTCGAAATTGCCTGTTCAAAGAAATTTATGATTTTATTATAGCTGCATATTGACTATTCCTACAATAACCTGAAGGCAGAACCAAACAGTTTATTTATTCAAACTGCAAATGAAATCGGGCAAGAAAAGTAATTAGCAAGCAACAAAAAATAATGGAAAAGCTCCATAAAAGCGGTTTTGAATTTATGTGGGTTGTCAGATAGTTAGAAAAATAACAGCTTAAATTTAAAAAGATCAAACTTTTTTTTTTTGTTTTTACACCCTGCACACAGTATATAGAGATTAACCATGAAGCTGGTTTTGAAAAAGCTCAGAAATCACAGGGTACTCTGCACATTGCACAGCCACTGCGGCTTCTGAGTGGAAACGTTAACCCAAGAATCAGAGGTGCTCCTACAAGCACCCCTGGGGATAGATTTAAACAATACAAACAATATTCTGTCTAAAAGAAACTAATTTTGCGAAATACAGATTTTGTGGAGGGTTCTTGCCAGTATTTAATTTTTATACTAATAGGCTACATTTCTTATCTGTGAAAATGAAAACTATTTGGAACCAGCAAGTGTTCTGCAGGCCAATGGTCTGCTCCATTTTCCTCTTAGCTGTACCCCTATACAGCTAACCCTTAGCTACAGCCCTGCACCAGCTCGGGCATGGTCATACTCCATAACCAAGAAGTTCAGTTGATTCCCTCTGACTTCCTTAAAATTCAGGTTCCACATTGCTACCTCACCTCCTCAGGAGGAAGGACTTCAATTTCCTGGATAGACAACAGTTCCTCAAATTTCTAAACCAAGTTTAAGTCACAAGTTAGCTGTTTTGGGGCAAAATCTGAGTGCCACTTCATGTAGCAATGTTGCTTGTCCCCCATTTAATCCATTATCCTTTCTACTATCAATCCTCTGCTTTAACTGCTCTATTGCTTTAATTCTCATTCTAAATCTATCTGTTGCAGTCTAGGTTTAATTCTCTCTCAGCTGTTCTCACTCACATGTGTCTGCAGGCCATGGGCTGTGGTGCACTGACCCCTGGTGCTGCCAGCCCTTTCCCAGCTCTGGGAGCCCATGGACATGAGGCTGCTGGACACGGGAACACGAGCCCCACAAACTCAGGCCAACACAAGCCCAAACAGCCCAAAGGGCCCTGCAGTGCCAAGATGGAAAAATGCACCAGCAGTGGAAAAAAAGATAATGTTTGGGTTTTTTTAACTATGCTAAAACGTTCTCAAAAGACACTCTGCTTTAATAGGACTCTCTCATTTCCCCTGGCCTTAGAAAGTAATTCATATATGGTTTTACCCATGCTTCCCTCTATTCCCCAACTGCAACGCTATCTTTATAAATGTTTTCCAACTACTTAATGTAGCTATGAATTTCATAATGCTCAAGGTAAAAGCAGCAAGAAACAGCTGGATTATCACTTCGGCAATTTCTTTTTTGCGTGGTCACTTGGCTCTCAGTGTGGCAAGAGAGTAAATAATGGCTGTTACTATTTCGATGAATAAGCCCCCAGTGAGGACATATTCACAATTTCAAAAATAAAAGGGTAAATTCTTATGCTTATTTTGGATATTTGTATTCCTTTTAACTGAATGGTCCCTTATACCATATTTCACCAGCAAGGCATATAATCTGTTTCTTTTTTAAATCTGAAGCAGAATGTTCCTGAATAACACAAAATCCAGACTACAACCTCCACCATGCAGCTATAGATTGTAAAATCAGACTTTTCAATAAGCATTAGGATTTCACTGAAAACCATTGTAGGCTTTTGTCTTTGATTTTTGTAAAATATACTGTAGCAATCGGATGTGAATCAATGTTCAAAGTCTTGAAAATCTGTAATCATGAGAATTTGAAATAAGAGAATGGAAAGAAAGAAAGGATGAAAAAACTATTGTTTCTGATATTTTGTATTATATCAGTAGTTGCAGTTCAGTGACCAGTCATTTGTCTGAGACAAATATGTAAGAGCTTCTCTTCTAAAAAGAGAAGTGTGAGGAATTGAACTAAATATTTTAGATTTCAAGAAGCTTCCAAAACAATTTGAGGAATTAAAAAGACTCAAACAAACAAACACCAAACCCCAAAAGAAATACACAATGTGAAGAAAATAGCAACATTCTTTCTGAACAGAAAAATATCAGCTACTCTTTTAATATTTTATAGTCTCACATTTCCTTCTCCTTTGAAAAACAGAGACAGAAAAAAAGCACTCTAACTGGCAACAACAATAAGGTGCATAATCCTTCCACAGACAGACCCTACTTAAAAGCAGAGAAGATTATAGAAGTATTTTAGTACAGACCAAGACTGCACTTTTGAAAAGGATTGCTTAGTTATCCTCACATCATACAGCTGCTTTTGCATCACAGAGTGAGCTTAGAGGAAACAGAAATAAAATGTATTCTCCTTCCACTTGAAGCTTAACCAGATGTGGTCCAGGGACCAATTCTCTCTGAACAGAGAGCACTGGGGGGAGTCTGAACTCCTCCCATGCAGCTGGTGCAGTGTGGCACTGGCTCCACCAGACAGGTACTGGTACAAATCACTTCCACTTGTAGATGAATTCAGCAATATTTTTGCTTTCAACCTGCACTAGTTGGGAATTTCTTTCCCATGCTCTATGAGGTGGTGGCATGTATTTTGGACAGAATTATACCAAGTTTCTATACGATATATTCTATTTATTTTCAAATACTTTCATGGGGACTTTATCAATCTGTGTCAATGGCAGAATAAAAATTATGTACATTGGGTACTCATGTCTACCAGGTTACTGGTTGTTCATTTGGGTATTTAATCTAAAATAACCTCACTTTAATCTCCCATTGTGTAAATTCTAAGGCAAAACAAGTAGCAAAGGAATTTAAAAACTCCCTAACTTTTTGGATGCACTAGTGCAAGTTAGTTGCTTTTAAGTCCACAATTAATTTCTTTACTAGAGAGGAGTCTGAGAATATCTTGTGTGTTATCTCCTGGTTTCTTTCATGCACTGTACTTTATCTCAATTATCTTAAGGTTAAAGCACCTCTGACAGATTACCGTTACTTTACATATATTGTACAGAAATGAATCTGAAGCACAAATATTGTTGAGTTTCCTATGGGAAGTTCTAGCAAAGACAAGTTTATCATACAAGAATCCAGCTCCACAATCTCTATATTCAAATTATTTCATGGGATATTAGAATCCATAGATCCAAAACGTATTTCAAAACACAGCAGTGTGCAGATGCTAACAGATGACTGGGCTCAGCCTCTGTATGTTTGCCTTTTTCCCAGCTCCTCCCAAAAGGCAAAACCCACTTGCTTATTTTTGTCCTCTGCAGAAAAGCTCACAGGTCCTGGCCCTGACAGTTTACCTACCAAGTGAAATCCAATTCCTGCTAAAATTCTTGTTGACCCCAATACAGCCATGATTTCACCCAGTGACTTCACCACAGTATCTGGAAAATGACCTTACACTGATACTGCAGCTCCTTTAGATGTCTGCAGTCAAAACTCTTCTGTTTTTCTCAGAAACACTCTCAAAAAGAAAGGGCAATTAGGTAGCGGTTATTGAGATATATCTGGATATCTCTGGATGCACCAAGTCTCAAAATACCCACAGCCCTGACGTAGCAACTTTACGCACAGGAATGATTTCTAAATGACAGACCTTAATCAAGAATAATACCCAAGCTCAAGCATGAATAGGAGACAGGTACCAGGTTACTCTCTAATTAAATACATGGAGTCAAATACTTAAAATTAATTAATGTGTTAAACCCTTGGGGTTTATCTCCAGACAGAGATTCTATAAGAGAATCACTAGATACATAAATTATTTTTCAAGAGAACAACATTAGTGTTTACCAGTTCATTTGTTTTGCAATATTACTTCCAGAAATAACCTCCATACATGAATTGGCCCACATTACATTGACTTGTAATTAAAAGATGATTATTAAGGTTACAGTGTTAAACTATCAGAAATTAGACATATGCAGTCCCAGTTTCCCCTTAAGTGCTGACTCCCAGTCCTCCTTTCTTCTCCCCCTTCTCTCCCCATTCCCAGTCCTGTTCCATCTCTCCACCACCCTAATGCAATCAGCACTCTGGGCAGATGTAATCCCAGTCCCTCCCACAGCTCTCCTTCTCCCAGACATCATGCCCTGACTCCTCAGCAGTGCATCAGTACAAGTTCTTCATCTGATTTTGGACAGCTGGCATCAACATCCTGTGATCCTGAGGAAAACAAATCCCTGAGTTCACGGATTTGGAGCTCAGACCCCACACAGCCCTCAACAAGCAGGAGGCCTAAAGGCAAGGACTGTCCTGCTCAGCGTTGGAACACGTCCAATGCAAACAATACTCACAGCAGCCAATTTATAAATCTGAATGTTCTTCCTAGCAAGTACTCAGACGTTTTCAAACATTCAAAACTTGTCTAAGTTCAGCTGCTCTTTACAGAAATGGTGAAAGGAATTTATTTATCACTGGCACACAGGATGAATTTTAAGATTCCCTACACAAGGAATCTAGGACTCCTCAAGGAATATATTGTCAAAATACTTGAATATGGTTAATGCAACCAAGTTACCTAACAGGCTCCTTAGAAAAGAATACTGCTGTCTCACTTACAAATGACAACACAAGTAAAAACATCTTGGGATATTGAAATATCTCAAATAATGGCTCCAGTTCTGACACCTTAAGAGGACACAAAACTGCCACCCTACTTGTAGAGCACTCAGGGAGAGTTCTTCTTAAACGATATGATTTGTGATCTCTTATTTTCCATTTCCACAGAAGCTCTGTGAAAATACTCTCAGTATGCAATATTACCAGCATTATGAGCACAGAGTAACAGAAAGTCACTAACAGAAGCCAGTAAGAGAGAGTAATCTCTGCCACAGAGAAACTCATGCAAACATGCAATGGGATGCAGAAAAGTACACTCTCCAAAATGAACACAAGAAAATTAACCACCTTTTCTGCTTAATTCTATTCGAGTTCAGCTGGGGACAAATGTATGCATCAGAATAAATTTAATCACTTCTAGATGTTTCTATTGTAAGAAGAGAAGGAAATAGCAGAGGAATGAGATAATAAAGCTGGGGATATTTTCTGGTCAAAAACTGAACCTTAAATATACCTTGTATGTATTTTGATATTGTTTAGCTATACTAGCAACCCATATTCACAAAAGAAAGTTACTTGTTTTCTAAGGTACAGTAATTTGTGTGGGCCAGGCTGACATACATTCAGGTTTGGGTACATCTGAATTATCTTCACTTTCACCTTCCTCTACTGACTTCAGTACTGGCAACATACCAGTAAGGAATAGGGGATTCCCATAACTTTCTGCTGAGAGGATCAAGACTGTGTTCACCGAGATCAACTCATGGTTTATCTGAGCTCACCCAGTAGGTTTTTAGGAGTGTATTATTGCTTTCTCCAAAACAATTCTGGAAGGTTTCAAAACCTTACCATGACCAGAGATTTCCTTTTCCAGTCAAAAGAAGCACAGTTAGTCATCTATAACTGCTTGATAAATATCATTCTGCAGTGTTATAAAGTAGCTGGTGTTTGTCAAGGATGTCTCAAAGAGTAAATGATTATTTACTTCAAAGTTCAAAGGGTAAACAAAAATTTAATTGGCATTATAGAGATGCTCTGGCTGGAAGAACAACCAGCAAATGTATCAGGCAGCTTTTCCCAGGCCATAGTAAGGGGTTAAATTTCACTGCCCTTTGCATGGCCACTGGGAGGTATTTACTGCCACTTTTCTGTTACCCACTCGCCTTTAATTTACAATTCTTCCAGCGAGGTTGTTACAAAGGTCTGAGAAGTCATTAGCCAATTCCTGAAGTGCTAAATCCAGACATAGGCACTAGGCACACACAGCAGTAAAACAATTCATAGTCAAACCAACACGAAATTATTTGAGGATGACAGTGATTTAAGTAAACTAGCTTCAGATTGGTTTATTTTAATTCTATAAATAAGATTGCATAGTTTTGCTGACACACAGGTTTTCAAAAGAAATTTCAAGACAGAAATTAAGTTCAGAAATGTTTAAAACACAAAAAAAAAGCCCGAGAAAAACAAAACAAAACAAAACCCTGCAGGCTGATTTAGGAGCAAATTCTGACATCTGTACTCCAATTTAACATTTGGAATCAGGCTGATAAAAACATTACGTCGTCTCTAACTGGTGATAATGAATGCAATCAAGGCATCTCAAGAGAATTGTGTTTCTGAATAAATGCCAATTAAATGATTAGAACTTACTTATTTATCATCAGTCATCACTTGATTCCGAACAAAACTAAGTTTTCTTTTTTTTTCTTTTTTTAATGCAACTGCTAGACATACTGTATATACAATATGCCATTACGAAATTAAAAATCACACAATTGCCTCAGGATAAGATGCTTCAATTATGACTATTCATTTTGCTTCAAAAATCTCTCTCAATCTGAGCAGTAATTTAGACATATTTTAATATGCCATCTCAGCAGAATACGGTGTGCAAATATAGCATTGTATGTGCTGTTAGAAAACAAGAAATCATTTTTAAAATGCTTCAGTTTCTTGTAACTGATGTTGTGTAACTTTTGAACTTGTGTTGTCTGCAGTTACTCAATGTCTCCCAACACTGAGGATGAAGGGTTTCTTTTGTTGGGTTGGCAGAAAGCACTGATATTCCTGACTACAGGAAGATATCACAGGTGTAAGCCCATCATGGTCCTGAATGGGCAGGATTTTGGAGCTTTCCTGCAGAAGTTTTCTCTTGCAAAACCCCAAAATGCACGGCAAAAGAGACTACTCCCCACGAAAACAAAATCATGGGAGTTCTATTTTTAAAATTTAATTTAACTTAATTTAATTTTATTTGAATTTATTTTATTTTACTCACATTAGTGGAAAACACGTCTCAAGAAATCTGCCAGGATATTTTTCTAGAGCCTCATTTGAATGAACGACTCGGTCAAAAAAAATGTAATGATTAAATAGAAACAATTTCCCTAAAAGAAGAGGGGGTAAAACTAACATCTCCCCTTCCTATCAACGAATAACAAATTCCTTTATTAGTAAAAAAGAGAGAGACAACTTTTAGAAAAGTCTATAAATTAAATAGCAGCAACAACCTGAAGCAGTCTAGACAGCAATGACCCACAGGTCAAAAATGATAAGTATTTTAAGCAGGGATGTTTGTTAAATTCAAAGTATTTGAATTTTACTTCACTTCTAAGTAAAAAAAAAAACAGATACATATCCTTTCATGTCACATAAGTAGCAAAGATATCTTACTTTTATTCAAACAGGGGATCCTTATGCTCAGGTCTCGGCCATGCTGTCTGAAAGGTCAGAAGCAGTGTATCAGGATCTGGAGAGCCAGAATTGAGGGAAAATTTGGATTCAAGACCAGAAGCTTTGCGTTATTTCATGTTTGACAAGCTCCCGCAGCAAAACCTACCTGTGCCAAATTGAACAAAATAATCTTGACGCTGCAGAGAGCCCTTACCTGTGGGAGTCATTGCAGGAAAACACAATTTCGAGTAATGTGATATTGCTCATGCAAGCTGAGACACAAATATCACAACTGCTTCTCCAAATAACATACAATGGGGACTTCAAGGTTTGCAGGTTTTTTGCTGAAATCTTGTGTTATGATTATTATCTCATCCAAGCTGGCAGGCTAACAACAGAGCACAAACAACAATATCCTGCCATGTGAGCAGTGAGTGAATGGCAGCACAACACGCATTTCCCCTTAAAATAGATGTCTATAGCCAGTTCTCTGCTGTACAAACAAAAACAGTACAAAATTAAGCAAACAAGTAACTCTATCGTTTGTCATGACTGACAGGAATAAGAATGTGTTTCAAATTTCAGGTGTCCTGGAGAATGCTTAAACAAATGCGTTAAATGCCTACTTATTCTTAAAAATACTTACCTAAAGTGCTGCTAAGATTAAATCAACCTACGGCAAATTTAGACAAAAAAGTCTTAAGCATACACTTGTTGAAATGAATTAAGAGCAACACATTTTGCTCTTGTTTCCTTAACGCTTTCAAAAATAACATCTTCATTATTTTTGTTGTAGCTCTTAGTGGACCAGCTGACGTTCAGTTCTTAGAACACACATCTATGAAAACACTCAAAGTGTTTACCTTCACTGAGATTTTGTCTTGCCAACTGCAGGAGTGAGTGTTCCACATTCCTGTGAGCACACTCAGTCTAATTCCACATTGGACTGGAAGATTCAACAGGAAGAAATGCACTCAAATGTACTGAGACATCTTGTTTGATACCACTGCAATAAAGAGAAATAATCAGCACAATCATTTCTTTTGGAAGAAAGAACGTCTAACTCACTGTAATTAGGATGAAATTCACACTTCCAAGGACATGACATAATAGGAATATGTAAACAGGACAGAGGAAGCACCTATCGATTCATTTACCTGACAATGAGAAGGAACTTGTCCTAGGAATTCCAGAGAGATAATATGCCATATGAACCCTTGTAGACTAAGAATGAATTCTATTTCCAAGATGTCTTAACATTTATTAAAAACCTCTGTCTTCTCATTTCTTATATAGTTTATTATAAGTTCTTAGTGGATATGATATGTCAGAGAGCAGGAGTTAATCAGGAAAAATAACTTCATTTTCAGATTCTCCAGGAGACATTCTAGCATGCACTGATAATAATTGTCTGACATGCCAAAACATAAGGAAATAGATTGATTCTCCTGTTTGCCTCTGGCCATTTCACCTGGTCAGGATTATCACGTTTAATACCCTGTCACAGGACAGGGCTGCCACTCATTGGTTGCTCAGTCACATCTAAGCCCCCCATATACTTAGCAAAAACTTGGAAGTGAAGGATAAAACACAATTTTAATTATTAGTGTTTAAACTCTTGAGGAGGTAAGAAAAAAACCTCTTACAAAAACACATTAATGGGTGTTATAGTGGTTATACAGTTAGGAGATTTTTTTTCTTCAACAAAATACCTGTATTAAAAAGACAGCTGGAAGCTAAAAAAATAGTCAAGCTTCAAGGTATGAAAATAGTGACATATGAAACAATGAGAAAGTCTCCAAAGTTGAATGAATTTTCAACGAAAAAAAAGAAAGTCATTAAGATAGAATTAAAATCAGTGGGAGAAGAATAGCTTGAATAAAACAGATTTAATCATAAGGTTGATTGAGATGTCTGTGAGAGTTGATAATGGTTGGCAATAAGATTTATAAGTAAATTAGGTATAATAAAAAGGTGTTAATTTTTAATGAGATGAGGTCTCATTAGAGACTAAAAAGAAATCTAGACTTTTAAAGTTTTCCATTTCATTTATGATGGTATCAGAATTTGGTCTGAACCTGTGACACTTTCACAAGGCTTTTTTGTGATTTCCAGGATGTTTGCTGGCTGTGTAAGTTTGCACAGCAGTCATTCCATCTTGGTTTCTGCTCATCATTGGTGGCTTCACAAATAACACAACGCAGAAATACTGAGATATAAGTGGGTATATTTAAAATCCTCAGCTTTGCAATATGCCTGTTTTTCTTAAGCACAACACTTGCCACAGGTATATTACATTATCTAGTAGCCTTTCCTTTGGGGAGGAAATACAGAATTATAATCTTCCATAAACAACACAGGATGAAGAGTTTGAATTGTAGATTTTGAATTATATTTTTTCATATTTATCAATAAGTCATACATCAATGTTGAACAGGAAAATTATATTCTCAAAATCATCCAAAGTACAATAAACACAGTTTGGAGATGCAAAAACCAGGCTAGAAAAGAAGCTATGGGATAATTTCTTTTTCTGAATACAATTTGAGAGGGTAAATTTGTGATTTTAGAACTAAGGCATCTGACTGTCATTCTCCATGAAGAGCTGTGAAGAGAACAAACACTGCACAGGAAAGGTGACCTTTCTTACAGCCCCTCAAAGCTTCATCCCACAAGAGGACCTGATCCCAAAGCAAAATCTTAGTAATGCAAAGTATGGCTGCTCTCTTTTCCCTTGTTCTTCTACAGTAAATACTATTGGCTTCCATATATTCATCTTATTGATTTTTTAATGATATGCACAGAAAAAGTGATTCCCAATTGTTCACTCTGTCACTGTGACTAATCATTTTCTCTCTTGTCTAGATTTTACACCTTGAGGAAACAGTTGCATCAATGATATTTTCCATTAAAGCGTCCTGTAGATGTCAAGAGGTAAGCATTAATGGCCAGATAAACCTTATAAAGAGCAAGTTGCTGTTTAAATACTAAATAAAACCAATAATCAATAAAGAAACTGGAGGCAGAGTATAAATTTGCCTATTTTAAATAATTCTCTTCAGCCATATAAAATGCAGTGCTGACTTACTAGTTTCTTTTTTTCTTAAGTTCTTGAGTGAAAACTCTTTATGACTTCCTTCTTATTGTTTCCTTCTAATGGATGATTTTAATGTTCATACAAATGTAGCTGTAACACTAAATTCACTAAGAAATATCGCAGACTTTCATGATATGAACAAATGTGGCTTTTTTGAACATTATTTACTAAAAAGTTACCTGAAATGAAATTTGAAGCGTGGTGTAGAAAGCTGTCTGAAAGGCAGCTTGTTTCCAGGTTATTGGATTATTCTTGGTTTTATCTAGGATACTTAAAGCAATGCCCAAAGTGATTTCTGAGTTCTTTATGGTTATCTCACAATGTTGTCAGAAGATGGAAGATGGGATAACAAAAAAGTCTGTGTTAAAAAAAAAAAAAAAAAGTAAGAAAGAGAGAAAGTGAAAATTACAAGCCAGACAGTTAACTTCAGTTCCCCAAAATTTCTGCAATAACTCATCCACCTCCTTGTAGCCATCTAGAAGGCAGTACAGGAAAACTGCAGACTGTATAGATATGTCAGTACCAAATTTTCTTTTTCAACAGGCTGGAGGATCTACTGTGTTTAAGAGATGGGAAGTAAACTCTCTTACATCCTGATTTCAGGAAAATTGAGATAGCATCTCACTTGACAATCTCATCAGCACTTGACAAACACACTGGACAGGTAAAAAGAAAAATAAACAGGTAAAAAACCTGGCTGAAAAACCATAGCTCAAATCTAGTTTTTCATAGTTTGTTACCAAAAGCAAAGGAGACTTAGCTGGCAGAAACCTTCCTGTCCAGAATTTTCATTAAGGCTTCTAATGACTTAGCTAATAAGTGTGTATTTCCCAGAGCTGAGGATGGCATGAGGCTGAGGACTGCAAGTATATGGTATATGGTAGAATTCCAAATTACCTTTTCAAACTGAGGGTTTGCATAAATTGAGGTAAAAAAAATAGGGTAAGTAAAATTTGATACATGAGTAGGAACATCAGCTGCAAAAAAACCCCAAAAACAAACCACTGCATAGAAGTTCTAAAAGTGTCTGTAAGGGGAAATAATCACTGCTAAAGGTGAGCACTCAGCTCCAAAATTTATCCTACTTTCAAGACATATGCTAGACATATGCTGTAATCTACTAGATGGGTAAGGAGTACCACATGTAAAGAAAAATAGAGGAAAAAGACCTCTAATATTTTCGTAAGTGATAATTTGATAGCTTCTGGATTAAATTATTCACAACTCTCTCATCAAAAAAAAAAAAAAAAAAAGTAATTCTTCTGTTCATTGTCAGCAGTCTCTCACTGCCAAATTAAAAGTTTGTTCATATAGGAGTTACTTTGATCTCCAGTGGCACCCAAACTGCAATGAGAAACATTCATCAGATTTCAAAGATAAAATTACAAATGTGTATAAAACACAAAAAAAAAAGTATCTGAACACAGAGATGTGTTACTAACTATCAGTTATTGAGGGAACATGTGTATATTTTCCAGCAGAATGCTGATGGCACTCAAAGAACAGCAATCATATTCATACCAGAAATAACCACTAAAGAAAAAACACAAAGAGAAAAGACGCATTGAAAGAGTCAGAATATTGTATTCACTGAGCAGAACTTTCACCAGCTGTGGCAAGGATGTTCCCCCTGTGACCCTGCTGGGTAGGTGGGATGTTTTGCTTTGCATGCACCAATTATGAGAAACACCTTCATGAGAGATATTTAGAAACTAACTCTTTAATGCAAATGATTACAAGAAAGTAATCAACTTTATTCTCTAAAGTCTTTCAATTCTAGTTTATTTGTAGAGCTGCTTAAAGTACAGCATGTAACTGGACTGGCCCATGAGGAGTTCCTGAAAGCACTCCTATAGTCCTTAATTTTGCAACTACCATCAATTTATCAATAATGAAGCACAGTCTCTGACCAAATTTAACTCCAGGACTAGAAGGGGTGAAATGTGGAGCCGTGGAATTCAGTTCATGCCAACATTGTCAACATATTTTCTCAAAGTACACAAATAGAAGAGCAAATCTGCAGCAACATGGTGATGGGGACCAAAGGATTCTCCATCTTGGGTGTAGCCTTTGGCCTGCCCAGGGTGTGCCTCTGAAGGCCTTTGAAATAAATATCCACCTTTATTCCCTTACTCCTGTCCAGTCTGTTTCTAGGTTGGCCTCTTTAGGCATCAATGGGACCTCCTTTCCACAGTCACACAGATCCTTTCCATGAAGATTTGTTAGTGGATTTTTAGTCATGCTCACTGCTTAGCAGGGTAAGTGTTCATGTCCCCTGAACAAGGGTACAAAAAGTGCTTTGTGTCCTGCATATGAAGCGGTTTGAAAAAGAAGGGCCACTAGACAAAAATGTGCTGAAAGAAAAAAGTTATCTACTGTTCATGTTGTTGGTGTTGTAAAATATTTAACATTATTCACCTGATTTGGGGCAAAACAATTGATCTGCAGCCAACAGGAGAAGCAAAAGTTTTCAGTGAAGTTCTGCCCTTAACTCTTCAAAACCTACTGGATTTCACTCTATGAGAAACTGGTGAATACTCCATGAATTATGAATTACTCCATGATATATGTTCTTTCATACTTTTCATTCCTACAGTTCTTAGTGTCTTATAACCCTACACATGGACGTTGTGAGCTTATGCTGAAAGTCTAAAGAAATATTTTCAGAGCAGCTACCCTATATAAGAGAAAAAGGATGAGAGGGGAAAGGTACCTGTGAGAAAAGATAAAATAAAAAGTCAGTGTTTAGAGTCAATTAATGCATGTGAGAAAACAAAACTAAACCCAGAAAAATGAAAAATAACTCAGGCAAGGGACACACAGATTAGGAACAAAAAACTAAACCTCAGCTTTACTGAACTAATTTAGAGTTTTGTCATACACCTTATGGTTTCTAAAGAGAAGACGTTATTTGAAAGCCCAGTTAAAAACAAAAGCTTACTTTTGCTCTTCTCTCAGTTTAAACCCCTTTCCTGGGGAGATACTGGTTTTAAAGAAGACCTGGTCCCTAACTGGGTCCTCACATGGAGATTTAACTGCAAATCAGTTCTTAATGTTGTTCCACTGCAAGTATAGCTACTTACTGTGAATATTCTATCACACTTCAATGAGTCAAATGGGTCACGTATTTATGTTTGTGCTCTCAGATCTAACTGAACTAAATTACATAAGTAATAATAATAATTGTAATTATAATTGTGATTATAATTATACAAATGGCATTATACGAATTTAAGGCTGGTATAATTGTTAATCGTTTAATCCAGCTTTGCTGTGCACAACCTCAAGACCACATTGAGGGTAGATGCAGCTCTGGTTTCTTTCTAAAGACAGAAACCTAACAGCAACTGAAATCTCTCATGAAAGGTGTTTTGCTTCATGAGAAACAGTCATATACTGGGAAAAAAGTCCCACTCAGGTTTGGTGGTAGGAGTGTCATGTAAAGGTTCTAGAACACCATTCTTGTTGTTAATTGTCAGGGTTTTTAGATTATCCACAGTCCACAGATAATTGATATTTCTTCAAATTATTTTCCTGGGGTTGTTACCTTATGAACTACACCATAGTTAGGTTTATAAATGAGAATTCGTTACCAGAAATTGAGATGCTAAGGACAAAACATAATCTATTCCTGAGCATATGTGGGACTGAGCAGGGACCTTTTATCCCTGCTTAGAAAGCTTAAAGAAATAATTTTTTTACAGGTCCTGTAATTTTTTTTCCTTTAGCTCAACGTAGATTTTCCTGTGATTTTAATTGGTTTCTTAACATGTGTTCACTCATTAACCGGTTCACTAAGGTTAACTAAAGACTAATGTCTTATTTAAAAATATTCTGTCATTACCCTGCACCCACATACTTCAGCTCAAGAGCAACAGAAGGTGTTTGGCTTCCTGCAGTGTTATTTAAAGACTTATAGAAACAGACATAATTTTAACCTACATCTTTATTCACTACTTTAATGTGGGCTTACAGCCTTTTTTTTAGAATGCATTGCAATTAAATAACTCATCCACGTAAAATAAGGATTATTACCAGATTTATTTAGACGCAACAAATCTGAGCTTTTCTTGTTTTCATTTTGAAAACAATAACATGAAAAATTTTTAGTCTTAGTTTAAAAAAATAAATCCTACAACAACATATCTGTGTATCTAAAAATCTTCATCTCACAAGAAAAATGTCAGTCAAAGAATCATAGGGGAATAGGGACCCCATTCAGCTTATTTTGTCAACTCACATTTCCAATCTTTTTGACTTTTTAATATTACTTTTTTCTTTCCCTTTTCTTGTTTTAATTTTGTAATGTTGAATTAGAATACCCAGTCTAATGCTGTACTTGTAACCATAGAAAAAACGACTAAATTTTCTCATGGTCTTTTCTCCTTTAATTACTAGATAGATAATTACAGTTCTAGATTTAGATTTCTGCATGTAATTTTTCATTCCAGTCTCAATAACAATAAGTAATAGAAATTCATAAGGATTAGAATATACAGAGTCTTACAGATAATGAATCAATTTCCAGTCTATGGTTTACTTTGACAGAGGAAAATCAAAGGGCAAGAGACATTTACATGAAGACAATTAACAAGGCTAAATCAGTAAAAAATATTTCGTGTGCTATAAACAATCTGTGTCAGGGAAACATTACACCAAATGTTTTTGGAAATATTCTGCCAAGGGAATTAAGGTTGTGGAAGGCAGGACACTAAGTCTCATAGCTGCACAAAATATCCTCTGGTAGACCCTACAAACAGCAAGTAAAGCCGCCCAAAAGCACAAGAGTGGGACATGCACCGAAAGAGGCATTAAAAACCAGTTAATTCAAATTATTTAGGAACTGCACCGTATTGACAGCTTTTTTTAAAAATGCCAACAGCTCCACTTTCCAGAACTCCTGCACATGTTCCTGTATCAGCAGCACCTGATCTCCAGGGTGCAGAACGGGAACTGCTCAGGCTGTGGAGGGATGTGCAGGAGGTGCTCAGCTCATTACAGACCAGGCACAATCTCCCTTTCAAAGACATTCTAATCCCAGCACTGCTGCATAAATCCCTGCTGTAAACACCTGGATCTCTCGTTCACAACCTCTTCTAATGTGCAATAAAATACAATAAGACATCTTTTTGCCCTGGAACTCTGTCACACTGAAATACATTGAGCATCCAGGACACACTCTCTGCTGGGGAGGGGAGCACAGGATTTTTTTTCTGGAAAAAGATGGATATTCTTTTTTGCTCCACAATTCATACTTCCTTAGTAAATAGTTTGGAAAAATGACTAGCTGAGCATAAAGGAAAGGGGTTTCATGTGTTTCTAAAGCTATAACTTAAACTGAAAAGAGCATTTTTCTAAATAAACAAAGGAAGCCATGTGGAAGTAGGACATGACTGGTTTATGCATCAAAATGAATGATAATAGTATCACTGTGCAACAGTTTGTCACTGTTTCACATGCTGTATTTTTACTTCATTGCTTTGGCACGCTTTTTCACCATGTGAGACAAATGTAAGAATTATTTCCCTGATGGTCAATATTGCACACAGACTACAAACAACTGCCATTGACACTTTATAACCACGGTGTGGAAAGATGTGATACTGACTGTATATGGAATGTGACTGGGAAATCCTTTACCAGTGCCCTTGGCTGGAATTCATACCTAAACAGTAACAATTCATGCCCAATTTTCATTTTTATAAAATAATCACATGTACTGCAGGACATCAGTTACTTGAAACTTATGAAATGATCAGGCTTATAAACACATAAGGTTGAAGAGGAGTAGTCCGTCACTGTTTTTGGTAAGAGTGAACAATACATTTCAGAAGCAATGAAAGTTCAATAATTGTAGCAATTTGTTGGTGGTGGGGTTTTGGTTAGTCAGTCAGTTGGGTTTTTTAGGAGGTTTATTGGTTTTTTTTTAATTTCCAGTGTCCTGTTAGATCTTCAATCTGTTGAATAAAAGATAAACAGCTGAGACTCTGACAACAGAGTGCATCTGCTGATTCACTAGGTTTAGAAATCACAGGAAATTGTGTTTATCTCTTACCTATAAGCCATTATTCCTGATGTCTAAGCTATTTGCTGGGAGTACAAGACTAACACGTGTATCTGTCAACAAAATGGGTCACCTCTATACTCCTCTATATTTTCTTTAGTTGAAATCAATAAAGAAGAAATCAGAAACATCAGACACTGGAGGGCAGGAATGACGAAGTGCTTAACATTTCTCCCTGATGTCTGTATCACAAGACACATGGATGCTTCCCAACTATTTTATCAGTTGTCACATTTTACCTGTTTGTGCATCCTCTGGCCCTTCTAATTCTTTTGCATGCTAAGACTTTTTTGTCTTTGTCACAAGGTTACAAACAATAATGCTGAAACATATTATTAATTTAATTTTTCATGCTTTGCATAAAATTAATATGCAAAACACACAGCTACAGATTAGCTCTCCCTCAGTATCACACATACAGAAATCACAGAACAGGAAAAAACCAAACATGTAAACAATGCAGTGTTAATCCTATTGTAACTAATGTGTATTGTTTTCACTGACACATAAATGAGAGACGGGTTATAATTACTTCACTGTAAAAATAATCATTATAAATAATCTGTGTTTTTCTAATAATTTAAAAGAGATTGCTTTATGACTTAGAATGAAAGCCAGCATCAGCATCATATCACATACAGAAGAGTGAAATATAAATCAGTATGAATGCAAAGTAGACACAGCAGCACCAAATCACAAAAACAGTAAAGGAGACAAATTTTCAGCCTTTCAGAATGCATCTCCTGAGTATGCCTTGACTGCAAGGTCATCAACTCCAGCTATAAAACCTGAAAGTATTGCTCATTGGCAGTGATGTCACTACAGAAGATTAGCCTGGTAACAGGTTATGACACCTACTAAGGCACAGAGGTAAGTTTCGAATTTACTAGGTGACTAAAATAGAATATTTATGGGAGCTCTTCAGAAATCCAGCAGAAAGCTGCTCATATTAAGATGCTTTATTAAAATGAGAAAAATGGAATGTATACAGAGAGCATGCTCTGGCTTACTATCAATTTTTTTCTGGGTTTTTCCCATAGGAGAAAACTCACATGGAAGTAACAGAGAGGTTACGTGCCAGAGAGGTTGCCTGCCAAGTCCTGCCAGAGAGGGAAGTTCATATTATATCCAAATTCTACATATTTAGCCATATCAAATATATATCAAAACATATATTTTAAATTAATACATATTTAGGATCAAAATCTCCATAATTCCAAAATTGGACTTGGATTTCAAACTAGTCCAGATATCAGAGGGATTGAGATATATGCATTTTGATTTAGATTCATCTCAATGCATGATGAAAACCCTCTCAGGTTGCCTGGAGAGGTTGTGGGTGTCCCATCCCTGGCAGTGCTCGAGGCCAGGTTGGAGGAGGCTCTGATCAGCCTGGACTAGTGGAAGATGTCCCTGTCCCTGGCATGGGGATTGCAATCAGACCATTTCAAGGTCCCTTCCAACCCAAACCATTCTGTGATCCAATTACACACACACACCTAATTACCACGGGGACAGCATCCACAGCACCCATCAGAACCACTCAAAAATACTACTGTAATGTCTGCTCCTTTGAGACAGAAATAAAGAAGCATTGTGTAAGCTGATTTCTTTAGCAATATCTGTGTCTACACAGGGCTGTGGAGTGCAGAAGAGCATTGCTGGGCTACCCTGAACTTTTAATAAAACGTATGCAAAAGCTGTCAAAAATTGTGTTTAACTGTTTGAATCTTTGTTCTTAATACCTCAATAGCTGTCTGAATTGAAAATACCCATGACAAAACCTTTGTGTCTCTGAACCATTTCCCAATTTTGGTAGCAATTTTCACATGTAAAGAGAAACAATTCCTTTAGCAGATCCATATTGGTACTACTCACCACCAGTTACCAGGAGATCCCAGTAGAAAACACAGAGAGCACCAAGGGAGAGTATTTAATAGCTTAAAACTTTGTTTAGCCTAGTGGGATTTTAAACACTGAAATACAGAATTCCCAGCTGCTCAGATATATTGAAAATCCTTACAAGGGTTCAGAGCTAAGAACTTACATGAATGTAATGGCTCAGTTTAAGCACTGGAAACCTCAGCACACTGAACCTTCCCCCATGACTGGAAACATATCGCAGTGCACTTTTCATCTGACAAGAAAAGTGGCTAAAATACCTCAAAAAGATGCAGATGTCAAACATTAATCATAACCAATGCACAGTGCTATGGCCCAGCAACTGTTGGTACTTAATTTCAACAAAATCACAATACTCTCTCAACCTTTTCTATGCGGCTGTGTAAACATGACAGCAACTTTAAATCTTGTTGACAGTGACTTCCCTACCTGTCAGCAGGAAGGCAGCTGCAGTTCAAACAGTGCTGCACACAAAAGCATTTTTCAATTCCCACCCTGAGCTCAAAGCTCAACCATGTACTTTGGGACATGGTTGAATGCTAAGTCAAAAATGTCCCTGCTTTACAAGCAATTAAACAATTAAAAAGTATGTCTATGAAGCAGAGAGCAAAGGTTAATTAGAAAGGAAAATCAACTGGAATTTGAAACAGGACAGAAAACTTTTTCAGAGATAATTAAATCTAACTTGTAAAATCACAAATATAAGGAAATTATATCTTCAGCAGTATAACCAGATTATCATAATAATTAGACACATGATAGACAGGTAAGTACTTTTACATATATTACACCTATCTGCCTACATACATAAAAGTTGCTATCTAAAACCCCCATTAGTAAGTGAACTAAAATTCAGTCATAATTTCCACTGCTTTTACTACACAGATTCATTTGAAAAGTCTGAGTCAAAGAGTAGAAATAAATTCATTATCCATCCTACAAAATTCTGCTTCTTATTTTCTTTAATAACATACCTTAGATTGTTTCCCTGAGTAGGTGTATTTTTTATTTAGTAACATTCTGTTGATTCAAGTAATTCCAAACAGCAACACACACAATAATGGGTTCACATATAGAATGACTTGAAGGACTTCTGGATTGTCTGCAGGCAGAACATGATTATCTGATCAAAGATTTCAGGAGAAATGTCAGATAAAGAGGATATGTCTCTTAAGCTGGTCTAAACAACATATTTAAGCCTACATTCTCTGTATATTTTTGTGGTAGGGTTTTTAATATCTATCTATGTGAATAACATGAAAGATCAAACTGAAGTTGTAGTAGGGCTGTTTGTCTTTAATATCTCGACTCTGCTGTATTTTAAGTCATCTATCCCTAGAGCAATTTTAGTCACCAAAAGCATCAGTGCCTGCAGACTTCTGGTTTAGAGAATTTTTGTTGAAAATAACTGGCATATTTCTAATTATTTTCCAATCCTTTGGAGAGAATCCCCATATTGTAACTGCAGCCTGCCATTACAGTGTGCAGTTTCCTGAACTAAATAACGAAAGCGTTAGCAATTTGCTCAGTAGAACCTGATTGCTTTCCCTTTCTCATTTACAGTTTGCTAAATGAGAAGCTGCATAAAACAAATAAATGAAGCAGGTGCATGTCAGGTTCTGGTTTGGAAGACTGCCAGCTGATCAACTGCACCAAGGTTTTATTATCTAACCGGAAACATTTTGTTGGTGCTCAGATTTTTCCCTCAAGAATAACCTCTGCCAACTGGAAACAGCTCAATGAACAAAATGCTGTAACTATTGAAGATTCAGGTAAATGCTCCGTAGCAATCATTGTACCCAACAGGCTCTTATCCCTCTGTATATGCATACAGACACACAGGGAGGCTAGTCTGAAAATATATTCCAAATTTTATGTCAGAAACCTACAAAAATAACAGCAGGCCATCAGAAAGAGAGACCATGTTTTTCCACAGACTTTGTGATAAACATTAAAACAATGATTGAACAGAATATCTCATATTTGGTAATTTGGAGGGCATATTTTCCAGCTGGAGAGCTTCCTTTGGACCCTAGTAAACAGCTGGAGGGGATGGATAGAATATTTGGTAATACTGTCCATTTGGCCTTTCTTCTGCTTTCATCAAACTTTCAAATGGTTTCCAGTGGAAAAGCAGGATTGTAGCATCTTGTATTGGTGCCCAGTGCATACAATTTGGAGGAATGTCAGCCCAAGTGGTCTGCCATGCCATGAATGTTAACAGCTGTAACTGGTGCTTTAATGCTGCCCCGAGTTCTTGTTAAGTACGTGTTGCAGCATTGTGGAAGTCTACACTTGCACTGAATTTCAGCCCCTGGGCACTGTTTTTAGCCCTCTCACCAGCTTACATCAGAAGATGTAAATCCTGCAGCTAACACAGATGCTCAAGAATTTGCTTTCCTAATAGGAGCTGCAGATTTATAGAGCGTATCCTTAGAGTATCAGAATTGCTACCTTCAGTATTTAAATCAGTTCAGATGCTAAGGTATTTCTTCCACTCTGCATTATAAAACATTTCAACCTGTTTATTGCTCCTCTTCTCAGCTCAAGGATAGTACTCATAGCATGAGAGCACCTAATAGTGTGCTTTCTCTTGGGAAAGCGTTCTACAAATAACGTTTAAACTTATTTACTTCCCATACTTTTATATATATATAAAGTATATATATAAACTTTATATATATATAAAAGTATGGGATATATATATATATCACTATATATATATATATCACTATATATATATATATAGTGATATATATATATATCACTAAGGGGAAAATTTACAAAAGCATGTTTATGGTAGAAGTCTAAATTAAATTGTTCTTCAGCAAGGTGCATGTATTTTTGCAAACTCTATGTCAAATTGGATAGTAGAACCCATGTATTTTTATTATTGCAAAAGAGTTTATAAAAAAGAAATCTATAACTTTTCAGAGAAAAGAAATGCTTAGTCCTGATTGTTTTTTTAATATGTGGGTAATACTTGTGGAAAATAGTAGAAAAAAATAGTTGGAAGAGACTTCAAGTAGTCCTCTACTCTCAGACTCCTACCACAACAAAGGATTAAAAATATCTAACCTATATTTGGCAGATGGTTGTACATCCTGTTCACAAAATCCCTTAGTGATGGAGATTTCATTGTATTCTGTGAAACCTATGTGAGAGAATATCTCCCACTGTCCTTACTTTGGGAAGGTTTTATTAAGGCTTTATATAAATCTCACCTTCTGCAACAGAAGCTCAACTGTCCTTGGAGGTTGGGGGAGCTTCTTGCATTTTTCTTCAGTTTTGTTTAAATCATTTGAAGACCTACCATGTTTCAAGTCCTGTCTTCTCTATTCTTAATACCAACAATAACCTCCTATTTCTTTTTCACAAGTTACATTTGCTACACTTTGGATCTTTCCTTCTCTGTGTCACTCGATCCTCCCCAATTTGTCCCTACATTTCTTGAAGTTCATGTCAAAAAATAGCAAAAACACTCCAACGGAGGCTTTATTCACCCTGAGTGGAGCAGAAGGATTATTTCCTATTTCTGAACACACTCACAGCTTTCACATCCCAGAATGAGGCCTGCCTGCCTATTTCCACAATAGAAAAACAACGTTGATTCATGTTCAGTTTGCGATTTGCAAAGCGGCACTTGTAAATCACTAGGCTTGTGACCAAAACGCTGCTACCTAATAGGTCAGTTTCTTTTATACATAAATTTCTTTCCTTAAGAGTAGTACTTTGATCTCTCCTTAATCAACTATAGCTTTTCATGTTAGACCAGTTTTTCAATTTGAAAACGTTTTGAATTGCAATTCTGTCTTACAAAGTGCATGGATCCCCTCCGAGCTTGGTACCATCTGGTAATTTAGCAAACAATCCCCTATGTCTTGAAAACCATCCATAAAATGCACTTACAGTACCTTAACAATCCCTTTTCTATCTGTATCTATCTGCTTTTTTTCCCAAAGACAGACGACATTTGGAAGGAAGAGCTCTGATCAAATTCAGTCGGGTTACACATGAAGGTACTGCACTGTTTCAGTAAGAACACCTTACTTTTGGGGGTGGGAGGTTAATAAAAGTGATGAGACAAATTCATATTAAGCACTAAATTTGTATGATGATGTTTCAGTGTTTTCTTACTGGTGCAACTGCTGTATGAGAAGAAAGGTGAAGCTATGGCCAATCACACAGTGCTGTGTTTGCAAATACCATGACAGTGCTGTGCAAGATGTAGTTCAGGCTTTGCTCACCCATCACAGAATGCACCACACTGCTCTCAGATTTCTAGAATCCCAACTATAACCACAGATCAGGGAATTAACCAGTAGATGAGCTCCTTTATATACCATGATCTGATTTCTCAATGTAATTAACTAGTACTGTGCGTTATTAAGAAAAATTTAAATTATTCAGGAGTTCAAAAAAGTCATCAATATGCTACTCTGATTAAAATTCTTAATAAGTTGCTAACATTCTTGAAGGCCTGAATAAAGGACTATCTGTATATGATAATAATTCTTAAACAAGGAAATCTCCCTGTAAGGAGCTCTTCAGAGATATATTCTGAAAAAAGTCCACAATCTTACTGGTAGCATATGGGATAAAATGAAATTAAATGAAATAAGAACTTAAGACCAGCTGTGCTGGGTAAGAACAAAGCTCTGTATAGCCTGTATTCTTTCTCTGACAGTGGCCAGAAGTGGATTATCAGGAAAGGCAAGTGTGTAGTGATATTTTCTCTTCAAATTCTCTTATCCTTTAGCAATACAGTTTCCAGAAAGTTCTTGAAACACAGGTGGTGTTTTCCTCAGTGGATTTGTCTTTCATGAACTTGACTGGTCACTCTCTCTTTCTGTATACTCCAACTCTAAAGCAATAAAATAATAAACTCACACCTCTAAGTATTTATTCTGCCTTTCATTCCAATTATAACTCAAGTTGAACCATTTCCCATATCTTTTGGAGCCCAAAATTTTCCAGTCACAAGTACGGAAAGATGGCAAGACAAAAAAAGCAAATGAATTACACTCCCAGAAAAATCTTTCCCTCGTTTTTACTCCACCTCTGTCTGTAAAGAAAAACAATTTTAAAAAATCTGACAGCTTAAGTCACAAAGGATTTTAGAAAGACAAAATTCATGTGTTTTACAGCTGATATAAAACAAGTTTGCTCCTTGGGCCAAGCCTTTTTCTGAGTGGGCATGCAGGGGCCAGCTGCATGTTTTGCCCCACTGTGTTCTGATTGTTTACCCTCTAAAGGGTAAAGAAAGAAGTACAGAGAATTGCATTTGAGTAATGGCAGAATGAGTCATCTGATCCATCACCCTCTCCATAGGACTGGCCTGTATCACACACCGTGTCTGCCTGTGCTTTGCACTCCAGCCTTAGCAGATGACAGAGCTGAAACACCCACGGTGACAGAACATTCCCTACTCCGACAGAACATTCCCTACTCTAACAGAACCAAGGTTTTCTTGTTTTGCAGGATTCCAGTTCATGTTTCTGTACTGCCCACTGTGCCACAGCTCTTCCCACAGTCTGCATAAAGGCAAGAGTCACTGTCAGAAACGCCAGCGACTGTGTTGTACCCATGACACCCCTCAGCTGGGGAGATTTGTTGATGACATTTACTGTGGGTGGGGGAAGAAACCCTATCATTTTCTCACTTTCTAAAGCACTGGCATAATAAGAAGAGAAATTGTTACAGAGACAATGACCTGGGGTGTCCCTCGGAAAATTGTCCCAGAAAATCAGCCGCAGTAGCCTGGACTGCTGAGACAGCATGAGGCCTTGAGCAGCTGCCATTTCTTTGTCATGTCATTTGCTGGCTGGCAGCCTTTTTTAAAAATGCAAGAAATGCAGCCAACACCCACTGCTAAAATTTTAAAGCTACTGCCTAAAATAATGGTTTCACAAGGAGACGGTGCTGCAACACCTCTACATGAATGGTATCTGCCCCGCATCAGCTCACTCCTCTACACAGTTTGAAAGGAACTTACTCACCCAAACTTTCTGCACTTGAAATCAAGCTAGATGCTTTCACTTTAAACTGAAACTGAATTTAAAAAAAGGATGGCACAAACTGTACCTTCAGCTAGGTTTGCAATGCATGGATGTAGCTTTGTTCAAAAGTATTCTAAATTTCCCTTCAAAAAGAAGGGAGGGACTCATGCAACAAGTGTATGACAAAGTGAACTTCACCTGATGCACACTTCTGAGTAGAAGAATGTCATGTATGAGCGAGCTCAACCAGGAAGTTAGGAAAGATCCATAACAAAGGATAACCTCCTTCTGGGACTCAGATTTCCCTGTTATGATCTGGGTATTCATTCAGGGCTGCAGCCACACTCCTTATTTTATTGCTCTAAGCACAGGGAAAGAAAACATAGGGAAGAAAATCTCTGCCTTATATTAATTATAAAATTACTTAAAAACTTCACTTTCTAGATCAGGATAGATCATTTGTAAGAGGCTTTCTGAGACTAAACTTTTCAAACTGTTGGAAAGAGAAATCCTACTGAGAACTAATTTCTGTTGGCTTAATAAAAACAAATTCATAGTTTTGGAACAGAAGGACACTGTGAACACGTAGTGTGGACTCAAATAGCAAGTTACGTGTTTCTGGTGTGACCCCTGACAGGCCAGGCTAAGCAAAAGGAATTTAGAAATCATGATTCACCTAAAATTTTCAGGAACAAGGATTCACCTCCAGCAATAGTCATTACAGTTTAGCTTAAATGCACACAAACTTTTGCATACACAAAAATTTAAAATATTAAAGGGATGAGAGGCAAAAAATATTGAGGAAAATAGAGATAATCTCTATCTATAAAAAAAGTACAGTAATGATAATAGTAGCTTTTTCAAAGACATTTTCCTTCAGTATTCTGGCTCACAGTTTCCTCAACATGAATCTGATTCAGGACATGAATATTTTGTTTTCAACCTTTGTAATAATCTACTGGCTGCTGTCCTTTGTCTTTCAGAGGTACTCCAAGCTCAGTTTTTATACAACTGCTACTTTCTCTACTCTGGGACAGAATCGACCAGCTGGTAGACAATAAGATGACTTCTTCATCCTCCTCTTCACAAACCATCACCAGGGTTTAGGACACTACCTGAGAGAACCTTTCTGTATGGCCCTGATGAGTAATGAGATCAAGCCAGTCATGATTCCCACAGTAAGTCACGGAGCACAAACAGGCTTCGGTCTGGAGAAGTTTGCCTGGTTTCGAGAGGTCAGATGGAATTTTGAACTGCCTCCTTCCATCCCTACCACTCACCCTCCCTTCCACCCCAAGAAAACACAATAAACTGTGATTTGCAGTTGCTCCATGTGGTCCATGCCACAATGCCTTTGCCACTGGATGGAAACACGAAATTGTGTAAGGGCACTGGTTCTGTGCTGTCTCTGAAAGGATGCATCTCTCTGCTGAATGATACCCCCAGTTTTCTGTAGGAAGAATAGCAAAAGTCACAGACATCGCTGCTTTTCCTCCCTTTTCTATTTATGGCACTGACAATATGACATTATCTATTTTGCATAATCAAACACTTTACGCTTGAGTGGCCCCATTGTCGCAAAAAAAAACCAACAAAAAAGGGATCTGGGCTTGTGAAGATAGTGGTTTAAGTAACCTGCTTAGCTGTGGTTCATTTTAAGACACATTAAAGCACCTAGAAAGGGTTGCTTTTCAAAATACAGCTTATTCCCACAGTGTATTCATAATGCATGGTTTCATTTGGGATTTTATCCCTGGAGTGGGTTAAGCCAAGAAACGTAGAAAGGCAACTCAGCGACATGAATTTAACAGGCACAAAAAAATTGCAGCGAAGGGGAAAAAAAGCTTCTATATACAGATTACAAGAAAAATCTATTGCTCAGGAAACAAACACGTTTCTGAAGATAAGGATGACTATTATGATGATCAAGGGAGAAGAGCTTGACAATGAACCTAACTGGCAAACAGGACAAACACATTGGTCACCTCACACAAATTCAGAAGAAAAGACGTTTTCTAAGTTTTACAATCACAATGAAGCAGATCAGGACTGGGATGATATTCTAAAAAAGACCTGCCTACTGTTTCTGTTGCAAAGCACATGCATTAACCCATGAATCCACAGAGAGCAATACAAGTGTGTTTCTGATGGTTTTGTATTTACAAAGATACTTTTATCTATGAAGAATTTACACTTGAAAACTGTGAGCACCATAAATGTAAGAACTTGGCCAACTTGCAGGACGGGTTTAATCCATGAGCAAAGAAATGGCAAACGTTGCTGCTCCTCCTTTACTAGGACTAAAAGCAAGACATATTGAAAGAAACCAGGTGGCTGACTGAGAGGCAGGAAAGGAGAGAATGTACTTTTTGTATTAGAGGCACACATTCCTGTCCTAAAAATGAAACCCTGATATACATTTGAGCATCAAACTGAATCACTTCTGTCCCAGTTTCTTGCAGATACTACATCACACAAGGCATTTAAGAAGCTTCTGTAAACTTTTGCTAAAACCACATGCTCTGCAACATTTGTTTAGATACTTGTTAAGTTATAACTTCTAGGTTACATAACTACTGCCTTGTGCAATCTTGGGAAAGAGAGATGTTAATTGCAGGGAATGAGACTGGCAATGTAGCTATTTTTAAAATTACTGTCCAGAGGCTTGGCTGTGGCACTAAAAATTGCTTGTTGATAAAAGAACTGGATAAATATATTTACAAACACATCATCGTGATTCCTGCATGTATTGAAAACCTGCCTTCTGAAGCAATAGAATATCTTAACTATTGAGACTTAAACAAACCAGACCGCTCCTCAAAAAACCTACAGTAAAAATGTAGAAGCAAATTAGAAGCTCACGATTAGCTACATATAAGAATTTGCAACTCTTAGCCTATTCAAGCAACACCATCCTCTAGCACAGAAATACTAGACGAGAACATCTGTTTTGCAAACATAAGCTGAGTCTTTCTAAAATGAACTTGCTATAAACAACATACACCACAGTAGAGTTAGAACATACATAAACACAGTGTTTCCAAATTCCATCTAGCTCTTAAAAGGAGAAAACACACAATCTGCTGTAAAGTGAGCAACCACATTCCATCTATCCATACTGACTCTGCTTTTCTATTATGAAGACTCCACTGCATTTTATGAAGAGTCATAACACCTCTGGAGCTCTCCCACTTTTACCAGTTTTGTTAACTGGAGGCAGGACAGAAAGATGGAAAGGAGGGGAAAGGGACCAAACTTGTGTTAGAAGATCTGTTCCTCTATGAGGACAGATCCTCTTTCCTTCTTCACTCTGTCTTTTGGTCAGTATAGAAATGTTCATCTGCTGCCAAACCCCTGCACATATTCCAAGCAGCTCCCTCCAGACTCTTGGTACAGCACAGCTCTTCCTGGTGCAGCACAGTTCTGCCAACATGAAGCATGCACAAAAACAAACAAAAACCAAGTTCCCTAAAACTGTAAGAATAATATGAACCAGTGATTTTTCACAAACACTACCATCTAGGCTTCTTTTTGTTTCTAAGTATGAAGAGAAACTTCTGATTTCTGAGTGTATGGAGACTTCTTGGTTTTTTCTAGACAACGTTTTTATGTATAAATGTATTCACATGGCACCAGAAACCTGATGGATTTTTACAATCATGTCCTGTCATTCAAAACCACCTAAATTCACCAATAGTGAGAACTGGGAATTTTCAAACACTCCCAAGTTTGAAAGTTTTGATTAAAAACACTGTCCCTCCTGAAGGTAAAGGAGGTTCAGGTGATTCAATTACTACTTGGCTTATCCAAGGGGAAAAAAAATGAACAAAACCCAACTTTTTTTTCTCATTTCTAAAAATACAATTAAAAAAGAGAAGTTCAGAGGATGAGATCTACCAGTTTTATAGCTCTGATCTGAGTAGCTCAGCATTTTAACTCTGCTATAAAACTCCTGTAAAACAAATCAGTTTTGGCATAAATTTGTTAAATTTTATTAAACTTAACTCTATGAACACATCTAGACTTTTTTAACTAATAAAACAAAGCACAAAATAATTCTAGAATTCCATCTTAATTTCCATTCAAATACCAACAAAAGGGTAATTAAAGAAGACTTCCATGAAAAAGCAAACAGCAGGGAATTAAAACATTTATGAAAGCAAAATTTCTTTAAAAGATGAAAACCTAAGTAGTGCAGCCTCCTGGGTAGGAAAAAACTTCTGGTTTTTGAAAATATCTAGTGAAGATTTATGTATTGGAAAGTTCTAACCAATGAGAGCCTAAAATGACTACAGAGAAGGGAAAAATAAAGCAAGTTACCATCAAAGAAAAAGGTCAAGTGAATTATTAAAAATCAAATTCCACATCACTGCTGTAAAACTTGACTAGATATGATAATTTAAAATAATCCACAGTTTATTACATAAAACTGCTTTTAAGGGACAATTAGTAGACAACTGAGCATTCAAAAGTTACTAAATACCTCTGTATATGAGGAGAGACAGATATGTGAATGTTGTGACATATTTAAACTTTCAGCACCAAAGGCAAGACAATGCCAACCTGAAGACTCAATGCATATTTAGAAAATATTTAAGCACACAACAGAGATTTATAATCTGTTGTACAATTGACCAATACTCATTCTTTCCTTGAAACTCCAAGAACTAGAAAGCACTGTGTTAATGGTGTTTTATTAGACCAAGAAGCCTCAGCAGGCTGCAAAACTGGATACATGGTGAATGACTGGATGTGTGACTGGCGAATGTTTCCACTAGAACTGAAGCCATTTTTATTAAAATTATAAAAAAAAGGAGAAAAAAAAAAAACAAACCACAAAGCAAAACAAGCCAAAAACCCAAAAAAAAAAACTCTGCAAACAAAAAACTAAGACAAACAAAACAAAAAATAACAAACTAAAGCCCAAATTCAACCACTACTAAAAACATTTGGGATCATTTGCATTTCCTGCATTTTCAGATTTGGTACAGCTGGGCCTTTGTATCCCTATGCACAAAGGAGACACAAACCACCAAGGTGCTCCTCCCAAGTTTGTTAGCACTAAAGCCCTGCAGTTCCAAATGGGCTGGAGATGGTGTTGATGCCTTAGGTTTTAGCTTTTATATTTTTCAAATTCTGCATTCCCAGTGTGTAACTCTGCAGTGTCCTGTAGCCTGGGAGCTGCTGCTCTCTCATGCTGAGACAGACAGAACAAAGCCTCTCCAGGCTGCTCTCCAAGGACACCCAGCCCGGCCTAGGCCCAAAATGTGTAACCCAGCATCTTGAGAAGGGGGGCAAGCTGAGGGGAAATTACATCATTAGCTAAAGTTTAATTGGTGAAATTGGGTTGATTTGCAAATGGACCAAAGCTATAAAAGTGTGAAGAACTCGTGACTCGGGGTCCATCTTGGATGTAGCCTTTGGCCTGCCCAGGGTGTGCCTCTGAAGGCCTTTCAAATAAATATCCACCTTTATTCCCTTACTCCTGTCCAGTCTCTGTTTCTAGGTTGGCCTCCTTAGGCATCAGTGTAAAGCAGGGAACCAGGCTGGAAGAGCCTCTGGTGGTGACTGGGGCTGTGATGCAGCCGCTGCTTCCAGACACAGAGCAGAGGATGCCCCAGCAGGCGTTGGGGAGCAGAGCTGCCCGGGCAGGCTCTGCAGAGGGATCAGTGGAGCCAAGCTTCCCCTAACTCAGACTTTAATCAGCAGCAAGGCTTTGCTCTGCCCTTCTCCATTCCAGCAAGGAAAGGCCCAGTAAAGTCTGCTCTTCCTTACAGCATCTCAGACCTGCTCCTGATCTCTCTCAGCAAAAGCCACAGCAGAAGATCAGGCTGCCCTGTGATCTCCATGGCAATAACTACGCTTCATAAATAGGTTTATACACAATCAATATAAAGATGTGCAAATCATTACTGGAGTTTTTCCTCAGCTGTATGGGGTTTGAACTTTAAAAACATCAATTAAATCAGAAAAATGATATAAGCTTCATATGACCTGCTTCTCTACTGGCTTTAACTTTGAAAATAATTTATGTCTGCTCCAAATGGGTTCAGAGCACCGCCATCCTCATGGGGTAATGATTTATGAAGTGTTAGCACACAGGTGAATATGTATAGTGCAAGAACTTGCAGATTCAAACCCTTTGTTTCCCTTTGTTGCTATTTAATTATGAGTGAAGTGGAAGCAAAGAGTTTAAATAAACCCAGTCAAGTATGCACTGCCAAAGAAACACTGGGGATTCAACAACTTAGTATAACTTTCCATGTACTTGGGCTTGGTTGCTTTTTAAATTTGGGTACAACCCATGCAACTTTCCCCACACTTATTTCACTCTATTCTTTTCTCTCTCAGATTATTCTCTATTTATTTTGCAATTCTACTTCTCCCCCACCCCCAAAAATGAATTTCCCACTAAGACATTTCTGAAGGCAGGCTCAGAATCTAAGGGGTTTAGTCTCCCTTAGTAAAAATGTTGTCCTTCCTCTGTTTTCAACCTTCAATGGAAACATCTTAGAAGAGCATTCAATAAGAAATCAAGAAGCCAAAAAGTCCAAAGACAACTTTTGTCTTGTCTAGTTCCTGTTGGTCTCCAAATTAATACAACTGCTGCCTTATCCTGTTGAAATAATGGTACATGCACCACTGCTTTGCTAAGCTAATAGGCAAATTTTACAGTCATTTGTCTTATTACTAACCAATAATAGATATCTCAAACTTTCAGTAAGATTTTCATATACGTCAAAATAATCCATTGTGAAAACCTTTAAGAGAGAACAGATTTCAATACAAAAAAAAAAAAAAAAAAAAAAAAAAAAATTAAAAANAAAAAGAAAATTGAACATGACAAACAACATGGGCAGTGTCATTTCACGCTTTATTCCTGCAAGCTGAAGGGTTTGCATTTTAGATGATCTGTCTTTTAAATGTTAGGGTGAAAAATAAACCTAAATCACATTTTCTTTAAAAGGAATAAATTAATTGTTACCATCAGTATACCAAATCATATCAGTGAATCAATCCAAATTCTCTATTCCATTGAATTATCTAGGATATAAAACTGTTTTCATGTTAGCCTATAATTTTATATTCCAACAAATGTTATTTGGGAACTAAGATTGAAAGATGAAGCATGGAAGAAAATGACATTTTGTGTACCATCTAATTACCAATTATCTGCCAGTGGAACTAATCAAATTGTATAAATTTAGACTGCAGATTCATCAACCAATTACCTTAGAGAACATGTTATACCCCTCATCAGTGATTCAACCAACAGTCCAAGTATTAAACAACTTACTATGGATATTATAGGGATCTGTTTTATTCAGAGAAGAGAAACACATCCCCAAGCACAGTAATTAAAAGCTACTGCAAATTATAGTACTGCTAAAATACTACCACTGATGTAAATGTATTTTAAAAGTGTCTAATGTTAATTTAAGCTTGTAACTTAAGTTACAAAGAAAAGGAGTGATTTGCTATACTGAATTAAAGCAAATTGAAATTGATGTACTATATTCTACAAAATCACACCTTCCATAACCTCTGCTTTTTACAGTCAATAAAATGATGAAATACAGGTAGGAACTGGCTTCTAAATAACCATTCATGCATTAATTTAGGTGCTTCATTTAGATTTAGAAGAAATTGTTTGGAAATACAGCATGTCAGCTCTTATCTGTTAAATCCTTTTCTTTACATATGAAAGTTATAAATTAAGTGTAATTCTATTTTCATACCCCCAAAATTTTACTTGAATTAGCTGCAGACATTAATTTGAAAACACGCCAGCTGCTGGTGGATGTCTTTCAGGATATTTCAAAAGAAGGAAGAGAGTAACATGTTTCCTTTCTTTGCATCAAAACACTTAAGGACATAAATATACTCTGGTTAAAAGCACTAGGACACCTACTCATGCTAACACAATCTGAGCTCTCTATCATTTTGCCTGAGCATTCTTCTGGAATTAATTTCTAATTATGTTTACAGCGCTATCCCCAACTTTGCTAGGATTTACTATTTCAACATTAATGAAAATATTAATACCCTCTTGAGACTCAAACAAACAACTGGAAATTTGGCTCAAAAAATAAGCTTTTAACTCATCCTTCTTTGTCTGCACAAGCAATGTGGATAATTCAAAAATTTCTTATTTGATGAGATACAAAGTATCATGTTAAAAAGGTAGTGGCTCATGTTCAATCTTTATCTGATTTATGCTTAAGAAACTCTAGGTGTTTCCCCGTTTCTGCTCTGCAGGCTGCTGTGTGCAGTGTGGCAGGAAGGAAAATCCCACGTGGTCAGGGAGCAGCTCCCAGCTTTCCCCAGGCAGGACAATTCCCTTGCATCTCATCCACAGGCTCAGGACTATCAGCAGTGATAGATGGAAATTACTCAGACCTCTTTTAGGGGCAAGAGAAAGGACAGTGGACAACTACTGAGCAAACACAAAATGTATCACAGAGCAGCTCAAAGGTGAAGCTGCAGCCGCATGAAGAGCAAGGTGTAGAAAGCTTCATAAAACACAGAAATGACCTAACCTTTGGAGAGGAGCATAAACCTCAGCATGATTGTCCCAGCAAAGGGGAGGAAGAAACCTCCAGCAGCAACGTGTCAATTCCTTGCAGGACCTCTGCAGGCTGCTGACAGTGCACTGTGGTCCTGAGATGGCCTCTGCACCTGAAAGAGCAGCAGCAGGTTGAGCATAACACCAAAAAGCAGAAAGGTTCGACGTTCAAGAGTTCTTTTAATTTTTAAATGTAGCTAAACTAGCTAACACAATGCTGTGAATAGGAGTAGCATTGTAACTGAACTAGTAATCACTGTTGTATTTTGATTCTACTTCTAATTAAACTAACAATAAATTCTGGGCTTTGTATACCTGATGTATTCCCCTTTTTGCACAAAACAAGACTTTGAGAATAGGAATATATAGGTGTCGAAAGGATATTTGTCCTGTCCCATTTTCGTGTACTAAATTTCAATATGCTGCATATAAATAAGTCCATATGTTCCCAGAATCCATTTGGAAATCACTGCTTCCTCAGAGTGCTCATTATACCCAGACAGACTGCTTCCTACAAGCATCTTAATCAGGCAGTGGTTATTCAGCTCCCTGATGCCTCCCAAAATACCACTCCTATTTCCAGTAGACAAGCTAAACTATAGCAAAGTTAGGGCTAATTTTCCTAAATCTAGGGATACAATCAAGGAATTAGATTTCTAAATATTTGTTTTGCTTTCAGTGGAAAAGCTCACTTCTTTAAACATGAATTTTCTCTCTTCTCATATGAAAAATTGCCTTGTTTCTGGTAACAAGCAGTGGTAGGTGTACCTACTCAGCATGGCATAATGGCCCCCATGGCCTCAGACTTCAGGCTGCACCTGTGTTTTCCACAGAGCTGATTTAGAGAAGGTTTGGTGCCACTAAGAAATCAGATGAAATTAACTCCTGCTGTCATTCTCTTTACCCAAAAGAAGAATTGAGCTCTGATTCCTGCTTTCTGAATGGGAATGGCATACACGTTAAACGTCAGCTTTGGGAATTCCTTTTCTGTCATTACATAATATCTCCACATCTCTCTTCAGACAATATTGTCAGTAATACTTTGTCTAACTGTAATTCTCCCTTTGGGAGCCAAGTACACAAAGATGACAGCTTTACAATTTAATTAAGGCAACAATGGAAAAAATATAATAATAGAGTGAGCGTAACATTTCATGAGAGTCAGATACAAAGGAAGAGATTGTTCAGCGTCTCATTGATAAAGCGCTGAATCCATTTTACATTTTACAAATGAGAGCAGCAGTCCCAGGAGTTCATGCTGGAAGGTCGAAGGACCCAGGAAGGAACTTGGAGGGTGTCGTTATAGTCTCAAACTGTATTTAGAGAGAGAGGAAAATGCGACAAACATAATGCTTTTGCAGCCAAAAAAAACATGAGATGCATCCTATTTGTAGATAAGTATTAAAGAGATGACAGATTCTGTCTATATGAGAAATTTCTCAGTAACATCTATCTGCTGAGAGGTACTGACTTTTTACTGCAATGTTGTCCAGAAAACAAGATATTAAGGAAAGGTTCTTGGTCTTTAATGTATATATTCTATCTTTACAGCTTTGTTGTAGTTAAAGAAAGGATATTATATGTAGTCATGTGTACATTCTTTGTTGCTGTGTTCCTTTAAAAGTTACTCAGGAAGCCACTTCTCTGAGACAGGTCTGATTTCCGAGTGGGAGGCTTGGCAAAGTGGAAGGCTTGGAAAAGTGAAAGACACAAAAAAGAGTAACAAGACAGGTTCAAAGGACAAGAGACAACTTAGGCTAGGCCAGTCTACAGGGAGAGGCAGCTTGGTTCTGAGGTGCAGCCAACAGTAAAGTGATTTTAAATAAAACAAGGACAGGTTAGAGAAGATAAGAAGGTACCATGGGCTCTCTCAGGTAAGCAGGCAGTGATTTACTTGCCTTGCAGTTACCTTTCCTGCCTCCCTCTCCATGCAGGCACTACATGCAGAGCCTTCAGACTGCTTGTTTCAATGTCTTGAGGACTCTATTACAACAGACTGATTTATCTTTACTGGATTCTCTATTATTTCTCTCCCGATCACATCTTTGGCCAAATCTTCCCCTCTGTCCATTGGTCTTGGAGGCAGAAAAACAACCCACAAAAAAACTCCACTTTTTCCTTTCATAGGGAAGAGGTAACTTTGTGTCTCCCAAGGTGGATTATCTCACTAAATACAGGTTTTTTAGCTCTTCCTTGTCAGGTGAGCAAGGACTCAGAGTGGGTGTCCAGCATCATCTGTGGCTCTGTGTCAGCAGGACTCAGATTTCACAGTGCACTTTGGGTGGGGAACAGAAAGATGTGCAGACAGAGGTGCAGCACAAACCCACAGAACCCGACCATGGGGTTGGGGGACCCTCACTTGCAGAGCCAAGATTTAGAGGAAGGAGATCTGTTCTAAAAACTAGAATGTCTACAAGAGTGAAGTTTTACACTGTAAATAGTAAGAAGGTAAACAGAGTGTCCATAATTCCTTGCCTTTTATTTCTCACTACAGGCAGTTACACCTTCTGTGCATAAGACACATGACCACAGCAAAATCTCATCAGACATTTCCACCACCACTGCCACTATGTCATTGATCATGGCAGTGGCAGCATCTGAGGAAAGCATCCCCAGGATATAAATAGTGTCTTAATTCCTGTTTGTTCAGGTTTTTTTAAAAATCTGTGAATAATGTCTGCCCGAGATCCCAGGAAATATGGTAATTAATTAAAAATTATACAAATATGTGTAATTGAAACGAATATTTGCCAAATCCAGTATTTTCACACACCTGTTCTTTCCCAGATATGAGATGCAGCAGTTGGCAGCAAAAGCAAGCAGAGAGAGGAAAAAAGTCCTCCTGTGTAATAGAAAGAACGTCCATTAGCTAAATAGAAAAAAGCCAAGATGACAAAGGGGAAATAACAGACTAGAAAGTTCAAGAATCCAAATTAGTGTTAACAGTTCAATTTATCTTGCATAATTTTACAGTAATTGGATTGTGTCTATCACACTGCTGTTGTGACACAGTTGGTTTGCTCTCTTTGTGCTGACACTTTCCCACAGAGACCACTGCTAGATGGAGATCACTTTTGCAAGCTCCAGCATCTCTATTCTCCCTCCCTGCTACCAGAGCTGAAATGCACATGGCCTTCCAACACCCAAAAGTCCTGCAGACCTGTGTGACCTGCACTGCTGCTCTTCACTACAGCAACAACACGTACACAATGTGGAGAAGTTCTCACCTATTAATACTTTAAGACTAACTTAATGTGGCTATTAAGAATGTCAAAGCATATTTCTTTTCTTGGTGGTTTAGTCATCAGCAGTGAAAGGTAAAGGAGTAATTTTCATCAGCCCCAGAAGACTGAATATAGGTCATGGTGAGTTCAAAGACAAATAATTTAAGAATCAAAGTCTCAGTGGAATGCATCAGAGGTAATGCCAAGTAAATCACTGTGTCAGTATGACTGATTAAATATTAGCAAAGAATGTGAATTGATCTTTAAAAAGAAGAAAAAAGAGCTTTGTATCTATTATGCTGTAAATACTTTTTCTTCCATGCTACCATTACATTTTCCATTTTATTGTATTGACCTACGATAAAACTATAATGTTTGCCTCAATAAGGTTAAGCATTTTAATTTAAAATCCATAAAGGTGAATCTCAACTAGAAACAATGCAAAGCTTGTCAACATTGTATAATACTCATTCAAAACACTGTAGTCTTTTCACACAACTAACAGAATAAATGCTGCAATTCATCTTAAATATCAAAAATAAGCACTGAATTTCATATGACTAATGTTCAAACAAAATTTTCATATTTCATGTGTAGCAAGGTAATCTTTAATCTCAGTGTCGCAATATTACAGATCAGCTAAAAAAACTAAAAATAAACTAAGGATGCAATATTACAGATCAGCTAAAAAAGCTGAAAATAAATTAAGGATGTGTCCTGAAAAAAGCAAATAGAAAATATTGATATAGAATAAAATCCCAAATAAAATCATCCCTTAACACATAATGCACCTCTGGATTAATAAATTTTTAAAAATTTTAAAACACTCTCTCTAAGCATTAAAGCTCAGTAAGGAATGTCTTTAAAAGTTACCAATTTAAATTGTAAACATACTGGGTTTTATTAGAAATGGCATCTTGTGACAGGGTGATTAGAGAAAACAGTCCAAGTTGTAACTAAGATAACAGCACCAGTCATCCCAGAAACTGGTTAAAGGGAAAAATTAAATGACAAACACTAAAATGCTTTTGGGATGTACTCTATTTGCAAAGTAAGATATTTCTAAACATGTCATGCATGTATAAGAGAATAAGAGGAGAAAAGCAGGGCAGCAGTGGACGGGCTTTGTTAGCTTTGTTAACTTTGCATTTCAGACTCTCCAGGATGAGGACTGCTTCTCACCACGTATGCACAGCAGTCCTGGCTTTTTCTTGAAAGGAGACAGGCTGGCCATTTATAAGTTATGACCTGTCCACTGTAAACAAATTGCTTTTTCTTTACTTGCATCTTCCTTGTTTAGTTAAGCAAATAAGTCCAAGGGGATATTACCAGAAGACATCCTTCTGCGAATTTCTATAGGTTACAAAGTAAGATATTTAGACAGACTCCTCTTCCTACAAGAAAATAAAAAGCTATTTAGACACCCAGAAACAGTGAGCTCATCAGCTACAGAAAGGAGCCATTTTACTGTCCAAGTAAATGTGGAGTCCTTTTGTTCAGTGCTGGTAAAGGCATCAAAATTCCTCTCACTCTTCGGACATCTCACGAGATTTCTCCAGCCTCAGGGCTGCAGAAGCTAACTCTGTGCTTGAAGGTGGATGTGCACATTAAAAACATAAGTTGAACAATAAGAGACCTGGAAAGCTCACCTAAGCTGCTCTTAAAACTGTTCTGTAACTCCCACATCTCTATTCATGGTTTATTTATAGGGGCTGACCCGATTGGTTACAGCAAGTAAAATGTCCTCTGGACATTCATCAATATACCCAAGCTGAACTATTAACCTGAGCTGCTTGACAAACCAAACTTCTAAAGTCTGATTCAATATACAGAGTTTTAGTAATAATAGAGTCACAAATTTCACTAAGACTTCCCTCAGTATCAACTTATGCCATAGCTTACATAAATCATAACTATACCCTGCAATGATTTAACATTCTAGTGTAATATTTTTTTGGCATTTAAAGAAAAATAAATTTAGTTATGATATTTGCGTTGTGATTATTTCACCTTGGGTAACTACAAATTCTGAGCTCTTAATTTAATTTTAAATGTTAGTCCTCTAGATCTCATAAATAGTATGAAGATATCTTTTTTGTATTCTAATATTTATTTTTTCCCTGTGCTATGTTTAATCTCTGTTTCATGTTTTTCTTCTAATTTTCCTTTAAAACACAGCAGCATTTGATAGCTTTGTATCCTGGGGAAAGAAAAAAAATGTGTATACAAAGGAATATTTTTATCTAACCATAAAATGATGCCAGAAACCCAACAGGGACCAAACACCATGTTGGAACAAAAATAGTCCAGAGATACACTTTCAAAGTTGAGCACCTGCTGTAAAATAACCATCTGTGTTTAACTGTAATTTAATTATAGGTTCATTCCTTTTGTGCACACTGGAAGGATCTCTTAGGTCTTCCCCAGTTGGTCTGCAATCAACTTCTGGCATTTTGCAAAAGCAACAGACATGTTCTCTTAATAACACCTGCTAACTTTTTTCATTCTCGTTTCAGCAAAAGTCTTCTGGGATTTTACAATGCTTCTGAGAAACAAAATAAAAATTATTACTAAATCTGAAATAAAACCCTGCATTAATTAATCACCTGCCCTAAAAAGCCAATATTATTGGCTATCAGATTACCATTTCCCTTTCCACAAAAGTAAATCAAGAACCACAGAGGTAAAAGATTTTTTATTATTATTTTTGAGGGGGAAAGAAAATCAGTATTCTCCAAAGATCTCCAAGCTACCATGGCAATCTATATTAATTGAAAATTGCAGTGTTCTGCACAACACCTCAAAGCAAAATAAAGTTCATAGACATTAATACTTGCTGAAACTAAGCCAGTCTATTTGAGCTTTATTGGAATTAGAAAAAAAAAACCACCACAGCCACTTCTCATGGGTAGAAGGATCCAGTCAGAGACCCCAAATTTCAGCTTAGTGTGACCAGCTCATTAGGCCAAATGATTCAAATATTAATGGCCAAAGTTAGCCATCTAATAAAAGCTTGATGTCAGAAGAATTTTTTCTAAAATGATTTAATTGCAAGATAAAGGATTGAAATGTCTTATGGTTTCAGTGTACCTTTATATATATTGTATATACACAAATAAATTGTTACCTGCTGAATGTAAGTCCTATGGATGAAACTGCAGAAAGCAGTGTTAAAGCCCTGAAGCACAAGGAGTCTTCTATTAAAAATTCTAATAATGCAAACTAGCAACTTCTGAAAAACATGGAATTAGACCTGAATTCAGCACCGGCTCATACTAGACCAAATAATGAAATACATATATATATAAAAATTAGCTTCCCTGAATGTTCAACCACTAGCTGCTCCATTACCAAGCATGTATATAGATAACAATAATGGTCAGGGTTTTCCCGTGAACAGACTCTCAACAGAGAGTGATAGAAATATCAACATTAGCATGATACAGAAACTTTCACATAATCTTAATAATTAAAAACTACAACAAAATCAGCAATGAAGGTGTGTACTCAGACTTACGTAAAGCAGTAGTCTCCCCAAGACCCTAAATAATATCTCTCTCCTTCTCTAGCATTATTGCTGTTTTTTAATATCTTTGCAAATCCCTGGGTACTTTAAGCTCATACATTCATTATGCAAACACCTGCAAGGGACAATTTATACTTTTTAGGTAACCTAACAGTGCCAATTACCACTCAAAATGAGACCCATAGTCTTTCCTGACAGCCAGTCAATGAAATCTTCTAATCTTGAAGTTGATTTGAGGTAATGGAGAACAGTGACCAAACCCAAATTTATATGTAAAACTAGGTGCTATTGCAAAAACCCTGTACTTTGCTCACTGAGTTGAGGCACACTGCTGAATACTATTCAATTCTGAGTGAAGCAAAACCACTTAACCAAGTGTTATTCTCCATTTTGGTGAAATATCTTCAAAGAAAACTCCTATGGAAATGACACTAAATGAAAGTATTCAACAAGTTCTGTTCTGTCAAACTTTCTCAGTGCCACACTGATGTAAACCAAGTACAAAACACCTCTGATCTCAGATTTCTGTTTCTACTTGTACCCCAGACAGACCCACAGCAATCTTTCAGACACGCATCAGGAAATGCCATTCCAGTGGCACCCACCTGCAGGCAGAGAGGGTTTCCTGCTTGGACTGGCAGCAACGGAGGCAATTCCATGCTGTGTAAGCCCAGAGAGGATGCACATGAAGGAAAGGGGCACCCTGACTGAGACTCTTGCATGTGCTGAACAAAGCAAGCAGGTGGATGCAACCTTGAAAATGGACAACCTTTCTTCCTTTTTTCCTTTCTTTCAACAGCTGTGAACAAACAACTCCAGACTTGTTCAATAGCAATTCCCTGCTCAAAAGCAGCTGTATGTATGATAGATTTAGTCCAGCTGCTAAACTAAGTATAAAGCAGGTGTTTTATTGCAAGTCTGACTGAGCAATCAAGTAAAAAAGTCTAATTAAAGGTTTAACATCTTTTCACCTTAGCATTCTTCTCTAAATCACCATTTCTAAAAAAAAAAAAAAAAAAGAAAAAAAAGAAAAATCTGAACAAAACCCCGCACCTCTCAAGTTTATGAAAGGTGGAACTTCAGTAATACCACAGCAAACATGGGAAAAACATGAGCAATTCTGATGGTTTTACCATATTCTTCCTACCAACCTTTTACCCAGAGCTGAACACCCCAGCTCTGAGCTGTGGATCCTCAGGCCTGAGCCCTGCAGCTGCTCCAGGGTGGCATTGGCTGATGGAGCTGCCAAAATTAGGCAGAGGCTCTTTAGGAAACATCACAGCAGTGGCTGCCCCTGCAGCCTTCCCTCGCCTCTGATCTCACAGGCTTTCCAAAACAGCCTCTAAATTACCCAATTCTATACCCCAATCCCAGCAGGCAGGGTGAGCATCTCACAGTGACTGGGGTCACCCCTTACAGGAGGCTAATTTCGTACAGAAGATATCACAAGGCTCTCTCTATGACAGAACGTGGTGGCAGATCAGTTAAAGGTCTGCTTCTGCAGGTTTAAGGGAGGAAGCATAAAATCAGAGTCCAAATGAGTGCAGAGGGACAATGACATACACAGGGGTGGAAGGAGTGCCACGGGAGTAAGAAATTCAGAAGACATTAAAGGAGGACACAGGAGAACATCCACTGCTCTGCAGAGGTGTCTAAAAAGCTGGTTTTGACCCTAATCACTGGGTTCCTTCCCAAGGAGCCTTTTTTTCTCTGTTGAGGCTTAATAATGCTGAATAGAGTAAAGAAAAGGTGCAGGGGAAAATGCATTCACAACTTCACAAATTACACAGTAAATGAGAAACTGAAATTACAGTCTTAGGCCTGCAGCACCTCAATAGTACCCAAAAAATATAGTTACAGAATTTTACAAAGCAGAGAAGACACTTAAACTATTTTTCCTCTCCTAATTACTAATTACAGTCTCCTCATATTCTGGATGCCCAGCAAACACCACCTGGGCTACATGGACAGTCATTCTAGATGGAGTGCTTAGCTTCATAATGTAATTTTTAATTTTTCTATTCAATTAAAGGGCTGGAGGCCTTTTTGTCTGTAAAAAAATATTGCCTATAAATCATTTCTTCCTCCATCCCTCTCAACTCCTGAAAAATAACTTTCTTTAAACCTTGTAAAAGCTCAGTTATTTGTAAATCTCTCTTTTTGCCTTTAAGAAAGAGCTGTGTTTTCTTCTGTTTACACTATTCCCTTAATTTGCTTACAGCTAGGATTGATTAAACACATAATAACTAAACCTTCCCTTGAAAGGCAATTTGCAGTGGCCATGCTGCCATGCATTTTAGATTGTATTTTTAAAATAACTCTTCCCTCAAGGGTGTTACCTAACCTCTAACACCACTAAACATTTAAAGGTTTGCATTTAAGAATCCAATTTCATACACAAAAATAACTGTTTACTACAAACCCAGTCCTCCCATCTCAGTCAAAACTGCTCAAACTCTGCCTCTAACAAATATTCTTCATTCTCAGATCCTGACGTTGTTTTTTAACATCAGTGACTTTGATGAAATGTCAGATTGAATAAGACCTCCCAAAGTCTTTTAAGACCATTCCTAAACCTTTTATCAGAACTTTTTAATGCTGTTCATTGACCACAGGTGAAATTCTCATTACTGATAACTAATCACATTGCTTCCATAGATATCATCTGTCATTTATTGCACGTGTTGCTCTTGCTTCCAGTGACAGCCTCAGCTAAATTAATTTTATTTACATTTTACCTGAATGTTCAAACATATAATTTATTAATTAAAAAAAGGGTAAAAAGCTTATAGAGTAAAATGAAAATAAATAAATCCCTGTAACAACACAGATGACTAAGTAGCTTAATTAAAAATTTAAAAATACATGTATTTTATTAAATGCAATACATGAATTAGGAATGTATTAAGTGTTCGGCATTTTCACAGTTTCTCGTGAATATTAATTACTAGAGCAATTAACAACATAGAGAATACTTATAATGAGTTGAAGTCATATGCTTTACTGTCACCCTGGAGTTTTAAAGCACCTGCCATATGTTCTCCTAATAATTGCTACTTTTACTTTCTGAATACAGTAAGGGAATTTATGAACTTGCAAAGCTTCTGAGATATATGCACTTGTGACTGGAAATGGGGGAAGAATGCCAAGATGTTAGTTCAGCCTTATGTAGTCTGATTTAATACGAGGTTAGACCTAGGGACAAAGGCTAAATTGATATATTGCCATGGAAAAGCAAACATCTAATGAAAAATTATCCTTTTAAAAAAGTATATGAAAAATTAGGGAAACTCTTCTGAATTTAGCAGTCACAGGGATTTTTAGATCCAGTCTGTCTGATTGGGTTACATTCTACCTGTAACACATTTCTCAGTTGTGTTGTGTTTATTATTATTTTATTTATATCCATTTTCATTATTAACATGCCGTGCATCGAGTCCCACAGTATTCACTCATTAAACAATAAAGTGTTAGCTATGCTTGACATTTGCTTGTTGCAACAAGCAGTACATAAATACATGGAATTTGATGCTATTTGTGAGCAGAATTTCTATCAATTTTATACCTGATGTTTAAAACATCTCAAACTCTACCCAACAAATAAAATTAAGATAGCTTACAAAGTAGAGCTTTAAAAAAAGATCCCTAGATTTTATATATGCTAAAATTTTTCTGTTTAAAAAAAAAAAAAAGGAAGCAAAGGAGTCATACTGCAAATAAAGGAACTCTATCACCCTTATGAAGGAAGAAGCTGATTATTTAAAACTATCCTATGCAACTCTCATTCACCACATGAAAGAGCTTTATTGTTTTGTATAATTAAATATGTAATTTACTGCAAGTCCTGTCAACCAAAACTAAAACCTTAGAGAGACTGGTCCTAAATTAATTGCTAATATAGCAATTTCCTTTTACTTCATTGCCAATAAATGCAGCAAACAAAGTTTTTAATTCATCACCTCTTGATATTTTGGAGTTGAAAACAGCATTAGCTATTCATTTTAAAGCCGTGATAATATATTTCAGCAAAACGACATGCTTTTTTTGTGCTGAAATCTGGTTTGTATTGAAGTAAATGAAGGATTCACTATTTACCTCAACGGAGCTGAAATCTCAGACTAACATTTAAAGAAAAGAAACCATCAGTCATAAAAAGACATATTAAAAGAGAAGTCAAATTTATAATTATTTTTCTCATCAGAGGCTTCATACCAGGGTTGGTTGAGGAAAGTGGCTTTAAATGGTTCTGAATCCTGCTCTTCTTCAGGAGCTTCCCTGACTAAAAACCTTCAGAATATCTGAGTATTACTGGAAAAACACCAGGCACAGTCGCCCTTGTTAAATACAAAACAGGGGCTAACAACAGATCACCCATGGATCTATATATCTAATCTGCATTTCTATGTACACCTATTTATCTTTGTGTCTCTTTGTGCAGAAATATGTGAGGCCAACAACAGAAGAGTATTTCTCTGTAGAAAGTTTAAAGTTTTCTTCAGTGAAAATTGCTAGAGCCCATTCCTTCTGAAAATACCCGAATAATAAACAGGACATTTCCTTCAGCAAAGCACAAGAGTCTCTATCCCACCCACGCCAAAACTTCACAGAAGCAGCATTTCTGGCATCTTCATACTGCTATGTGTTTAAAATATTCTTTTAGCTTGATGTTGTAATAGACAGTCCAATTCCCAGGGCTTTGATACCTGCACTCTTAGCAAACCTTTGCCCAATGTTTTTATTAACTCAATTTAATGGAACCTTTTTTATGGTGACCTTAAGAATTTAATAACTCCACAAAGCAAGGACAATACCACCTGCAGGCTCTTCTGGGATTAAACTGTGGTAGTTCAATATGTCTGCAGGAACACATAAAAGAAAAGCAGAAAAAAAATATCAGGAACAGCACAAATCAGTCACTCATTGCTGAAGTTGGGAATTATGCCTGGTTACGGTGTCCTGCTTTGAGAAATGTGACATAAAACTCTGCATCTGATACATGCTGCAGCCTACTTAATGCTGCTTAATGGTCTTAATCTAGCTTTGATCATGTCAGATATGCTGGCAATTTTCAATTCCAGAGTGTCTTCCTTTCTGACAGACACTCTGCATATCTTACAGATACGATCAATACGTTATTAGTCAACAACCTGAGCAGAGGCACATAAATTAATCCTTTTCTGTCAACCCAGCAGTTTGTACTCGAGTGAAACTTCACCCTTGCAGTATGCGTGAGACTGATCCTAATCCAATTAGGGGAAAATGAACTTTTTTTTCTATGGCGCTCTCCATCTATGTTAATTCAACCCTCTGAAGACAGCTGCTCTGAGGAAATAATTTTATGCTTGACCTTTTATGGGCAAGGTTAAAATCAGTATAGATACATATATATGCAAGGAAAGTCAATAAGTTTGCTCTCTCTCACTTCCTCCTTTAACCTCCACTAGCACCTGTAAAATAATGCTAGAGAACACTGCTGATTTCAAAGTGACAGGAATGTATTTATTTTAGTTGCATAAAGGACTCTGTCACTTCAGCTTTACACTGAGTACAGCATGTACCTTTGTTTTGCTGAGGGGCAAATTAATAGGGAGTGACAGCACTGTCTGTAGTACTGTACGATTTGGCAAGTAGAGGATGTTAACAGCCTACAATATGCAAAACAAATCATTTCTTCTCTTTGTGACAGTTATCAGATATAATTACAACAACCATTAAGGAAACAAGACTTGCTTGGTGCTATTATTTCTCTGGTAGGAAATATAGGAGAGAGAAAAGAGGTGGAGTGCCTTTGAACCCATTTTGATGGCAATAGAGCAGAGTGCAGGTCTGTGCTAATGATGCAATGCATGCTGCAGGGGGTCTTAGGAAGGTAGTACTTAACTGATTCCTTTTTCTCAGTTTTTCTCACTACAATATGGAATATAACGGCTACGGGCCATGATGACTCTTCTTTCACCTAAACTTCCTCTAAATATCTCCCCTGAGTATGGATGCTAAAAAGCTTTAGCGGAGAAGTTTTCAGCTCCCAGCAGCAGTTTGTGAGAGCTCTGTTCTTTCTCATGCGAAACTATGCAAAACATGATAAGGTTTTCTGTAAACAGACTTTGCTAATCTTGCACCTGCGTTTATAATTAGAATTGTTGTGATACTGACTACAGAAATGAATGATGTGTGAATTGACCAATCACCCTGATAGGTAGTTAGTTAGAGGTCCAATACCTCTTGCCTTTTAGGAAAACACTAAAAGAACTAAACACATAAAAACCTGTCTTTTATTAAATAAAAAAATCAATCAATCCATTCCTTTCTGCTGACCACTCGCGTGTCTGAGCCCTAATTGACTCTTGGCACCGCCGGCAACAACACCTGAGCATACCTAACTTCCCTGTGTTAAAATTAAATGACTAAACTCCACCCCATCCTGCTGAGTAGGCAACCCAAGGAGGCTCCCTGGAAGAAGGTTGCAGCTACAGTGGTGCACCCCTGTGGGAGGACTCCTGTGCTCCTCCCTCAGCTTCAGCTCTTGATTGCAGCCAGGAAGAGAAAATAGCACAGAAAAAAAGGTTGCTGCAAACTGCAGGAACAGCCTTCTCCTGGGAGCTCCTGGGGGTCCTGCGTGTGCCCCTTCCCCTTGCTGTCTGATCCCACAGCTGTCCATGCACACAATGTGACAGGGAGCAGGTGTGTAACACACTGCCTCTATCCCTTGGCCCTGCCTGGATCAGGTGAGATACTCACAGGAAACACTACATGTCAGAAAATGACCTGACAGCTAAAGAAATAAGAATCAGAACCTTTACTTTGTGAAGTGCAATGGGCACCAGTCTCTTTTCGTTTGGATTGCTTACATATAACATTATCCCTCTAACAGAGAGAAAAAACCCACAAAAACTTGGTCTCTGAAAACTTCTCAAGGCAAAGAAGATGAAGCAAAGACTGGTATTTCTCTATCTAGAACCATGTCATTTTTAATGTCATTTATGGGGCACTACAGTAGAGACTGTAATCATCCTAAAATCAGCCCAACGTGTTTCTGAACTGCTGCTCTTAGCCTCTGCTTAGTCATACTTAATTTTAAGAATCAAGGCTTACTTAAATTTCTGCATTTTTATTCCGACTAAGACATTAGTCCTGAGGTTTGCTCTACTTGATTTGGGGGTTTTTTGCCATCTAAAACAAGTAGCTTCATTAAATCAGGAAAGCCTTATTTTCCAGTATAATTAAAAAGGATAAAAGAATTTTATCAAACTCTCAAAAGTAAAAATAGCTCTGAATGAGACTAAGCAAAGAAATCTATCGGTCCAAAGTCTCGAGGAGTTATGGATGAATAACACGTACATAACAATGTAAACTTACATCCCATCACAACATCTTGGTACCCAACTCCAAACCTTTAAAACATCATAGCATGTCTGTGCTGTGAAAGGGTAAGAACAGGCATTCCAGGTTTCTCCATTATTTCTCCAGCTAATAACTATTTACATTTCCTCATTAACAGTATACCAACATGTATAACTGTGTCAAATGCTGTCTGCACTGCCTCTTCTCTCAACAAAACTATGTTGTTCAATTCAGTTCTCAAAAACACCTACCTGAAAAAGACTCTCATCCCCCTGGCACAAAGTGTCACACCATGAAGGACAGGAAAAACACAGAGATGAGATGAAAGGAAGTTTCTTTGAAGAAATATTTCCTAAAGGTAAAATTGCATTTCTCTCTTTTTCCTGAACTTCCTAATCCCAACAAACTTCTTGGCAAGTTGCTCTGTAGATGTTCTCAGGCAAGAAGAAGCAAGTTCACCATCAAAGCAAAATTCTAGTTATCCTCAATGTCAAAAGGTTTCCCATACCCAAAAATCATAACTTCAAGGAAGAAATCATTGTTTGGCACTGTTCTAGACAGCTTAAAAGGAGATAGGAGCTGCATAACTAAAAGCTTTGTGTATAACAAACAGTCAGAAGTGCTGCTGAATATCTGGTCTGATAGTGGTGGCAGGCAGTGATCCCTGAGTGACTTGACTCAGTGGATTTTTCAGTTCCCAACATACTCAATCATATTCATGACTATGTCCTGCAACCATGGAACTAAACGAGTTTCCAAGAGTTCCATGGGACAAAATACTGTCTGCATACAGACTTTCACCTACAGATTGATATTAATGGGACTAACATTTGAATTTAGATATAAACACACCTATGTACCTCCATTTATCAGGCCACCCTTCCAGCTACCTAACAGCAGTGCTCAGCAGTTCACAAGGAGACTGTAAATCCAATTAGGGATACTCACACATACAGCGAGATGTTTCTTCATAATAGTTTTTCTTGCTAGTGGGATGCCAAGGGAATATATGGTAAATAAAGTGTTTATATATTAAGATAGCATGCAAATAAGCACATTAAAATTAAGAAATCAAACCAAACCTAATTGCAATAAGGCCAAATCAAGCTATTAATTCTCTTACCTGGAACACGGGCCCTTTCAGTTAAGGGTCATGCTGCAAGGGGTAAAGTTTGGTTGCAAGATTGTTTTTTTTTTTGTTGCAATAAAGTTCCCTGCTTGTTGTTTGCAGAAAGACTTTGACTTCAGTATTTTCATACAGCAGAGGTACTCAAACTCTCATCACTAAAATGCTGTGCTGCCTGTCATAGCAGGAAACTCACTGAAATATTTGCTCAGTATCAAAAAGTTGTTCTGGTTTTTTTCTACAGAAGACACTTTCCTCCTTTTATCTTTTAGTGCTCCTCAGACTAGAATTGAGACTTTTTTATAATTGGAATAAAGACTCTGAGAAGTACTGTCATGCACTGTAGACAACCAAGAATCTGACGTAGTTTAAAGTCAAAAGCAAGCTTTAATAACATATAAATTAAAATACTCTACAAGCAATAACAGGGAATGAAAAGATGGGGGACAAATAGTAATCATGAAATGAAATTCAGATACTGCTTATTTCTGACCTAAGAAATGGAATGACAAGTAACACAGCATGAAATGTATTGTAACAAACAGTTTCATACTTGTATTTCTAAAAAGCACTATTCACAATGGCAGAATTGTTGCAATTCTCAAAGGATTTCAGCAACCGTGGGTTCCTCACTGGATACTTTTTCTGTCTTATAGCTGAAAAAGTTAAGTATTCCAAACCTTAGAGAAAGCCATTTCTACCCATTTACACTTGAGAACGATTAAATACAATGCTTTATAGAGGAAAAAGAAGACACACAGAACCATGTCTACACCTCCTTGGAGATAGCCAAGGCACAATAGACCAGGTCTCAGAAAGGGCAACTATCACAATATTGCAAGCTTCAAAACCCAACAATGACTATTTTATTAATAATTTCAAACCTTGTCTTAGGTTTTTCATCAAGAGTGAAGAACAATTAAACTCTTCCTATCTTTTCCCTAATGGCATTTGGAACTTTTACCGAGAATTTCTGATTTTGCTTTGTGCCCAATGAAAAAAAAAATACAAAGAAATATGTTTAACCTTTTCTTTCATTTCAGTTCACAGCTTCTATAACAAGGTTACTGGAAGCATTCTAATATCTGAGCCTATGCCTCTGACATGCAATATTTAAGTATTTTGTTTGTATGCTACTTGAACCCAAGTAGCTGCATAGAAGAAATCACACTTCAGCCAGCTCATCTCTCTTTTCTTATTTTTAGCTTAGTTTGATTAAATGCTCATGAAACGTCGGACTCCTCCAATGGGGCAGCATTAGGTAGATGTAATCTGAAGATTACCACACTGAGTTTTACAGGGACTGATAAACACAGTTGGGAGGAATGACTTGGTCTTAATTCTTAGGGTTTTTTTATGTCCTTGCAAAGAAATTCACTATTTGAACTGATCTTCTCTTTCCCATTTCCTCTTTTCTCTCCCTCATTTAAAAGAGACTGATAGAAAATATAATGTAGTATTGACTAGAAAGTAAAACAAAAAAGTAGAAGGGGTGGGGGAAGGAAGGAAGGAAGGAAAACACACTGGGCTCAAGAAAAGCAAATTATTTAACATGGGAAAGCTGACTTATATTTGCTTTGCTTGTGTGCATGGCTTTTGCTTTCCCTATTAAACCACCTTTATTGCAGCCCATGGGTTTTCTCGCTTTTCCCCTTCTAATATTCTTTTCCCCATGCTGCTGGCAGGGGAGTGAGTGAGCAGCTGTGGGGTGTTCAGCTGTCAGCTGGGCTTAAACCATGAGACCTACCCAGGATCTAACCAAAACCATGCTTGTTACAAAGCCACTGCTCACACTGAGACAAAGCCCAGCTACCAACAGATAAAATGTGCTCCCTCACACCATAAAAAAAAAACAAACCCAGATCTGGATATTGACATGTGTCTCTCTCCCAGTCAGTCCTGATTAAATATAATCTTAATAAAGACAATTTTTTTGAATCACAGAATATAGCATTTCAAAAAACAATGTTATTGTTTGATATAAAATGCAGTGACACTGCCTCGAGCAAAAGTAAAATCTATTTCCAGCCACAAGTTTAAAGGAAAAGATAATCTCTTTATGTCAGCAATACCAAATTAATTTCTCCTCAATAGCAGCACTCCAAGAAGTTTAAGTAAACTATTTGCTAAAGAATAACAAACTGGTACATGGTATCTACCCTTCCTCATGAGCTGTGCTAACTGCATTAAAAAGGAATAAATAAACCGTGGAAACCTTGAAGAATGAAACTAAACCATGTCAAGTAATTTAGTAACCAGTAATTAAACCAGTTTTCAATCTTGTTGAAAACCTTACTGCTTTTCCATAGTGTGTTCTGAAACTGTATTACTTTATTGTTGGTAAAAAAAAAATTCTTTAAAAAAATCCCCAGAAGCAACAAATATCGTTCTCATGTAGGACTTACAAGAGAGAGCATATTCAGTACACTTCACAACTCATCTGCCAGAGCCCGGGAAAGGTGCTGAGGTCCTGTCTTCCTCAGCATTCAAGTGTTTCTCTAGCAAGTTTCAACAAAGGCTCTGGATGCAGCCTTCCCACAACACAGCTCTCTGAAAGAGAGCTCTTCATCTTTCATTCTGCTTTCAGAAGTTATTTTCCCTTTATAAAGACAACCTGAAATACTATCAGTCCCTTAGAAATTGCTAGGCTTAGTGCTAGAACATTCTATAATGAAAAACCAGTTTGGTGTCTGGGACACTGAGGCAGAGTTTGTATCACAGCCCTGCTCAAATAAGACAGACAGAAACAAAGACCCTACATGGACTCAGGGCTCCAAAACGGAGTCTGAGCGTGTGGAACAATTTCTTGTGTCTTGGGATCCTGTTTTGACCCCAAGTCAATATTTAAAAAATATTTTAGCTTAATTTAGGGTCAAGTTTTTGCTTATGCAGATGAGTTCTTTGTAGGAGCATTCTCTGAGTTCCCTGTCTGTGAAGGGCAGGAGAAGGATCTACCTCACCTGACTTCTGAGAGCTGCCACCTGTGCTGATCATTCCCTAGCAGCTCGTGGAGAGAGACCACACAGCTGGTCTCTGTTAGACTTTAATGCTGAATAAAATGGATAATCTTCATGGGAGACTAAAACCCAAACTTGTTGTTATAGAGATGTCTTTGCTTAGACTGATGGATCCTACCTTGCTCACCTAAATAAACCTGAGATTTTGGGAGTGCAGCACTAAGGTACAGAAGGTCACCTAAGAAACAGTTTGAATAAAGAAGTTTTGGGTTGTTTTTCTGTACCTCTGTAACTCTCATTATAATTATTGGGATTATTAAAATTGGGAATCAAGCGACAAACTAATGGCAAATATCCTAAGTTAAACCATAATAAAATACTTGCTACAGAAACTGAAGTGCAAGAAGATTCAGATCGATCCAAAAGGGATGACAGAAGGAAAGAAGGAGGGCTTACTGGTCTTCTCCATCCGTATTGACAGCACAGGTCAACAAGGTCAGAAACCAGGCAAGAACAAACCATTTTTCTCTTTCTCTTCCACTCATCTCTTTCCCCTCTACTACACAGGTTCATACTTCATCTTCTTCTGAGGCTAACAAAATTTCAATTTTTGTGTACTCCTAATGAATTTAACATGACATCACCACACCAGAACTCCAACATTTTCTGCTGTAGTGTGCACTTTTCCCAGGAGTGATGCTCAAGGATAGGTCAAACCCACAAGATTTCATCTAGTTCTCTCAGCAGAAATGTCAGCATATTATTAGTGACCAGGAAAATTTATAGCAAAATAAATATCTCAAGGGTAATTTCTTGTTCTATTAAGTAAGAGAATATTTCCAACAAGAAGGCTGATGTGACAAAATACAGTTACAGAATTACAAAATGAATGATATGAAGTCTCCAGAAAGATGCTTAAAAAGTGACCCAAATATCAGTGTTCTTGACATGCCAGAGAAAATTCCAGACCGTGCATTTGACATGCCAACATGTTTAAAATGAACTTTTTGTACGGTTTATGTTATTATTGACAATTTGAAGCCAATTAGCATTGAATAAAATGAGAAACAAAATTCCATCTTCCTGGTAAAAGAAACGTATTACTTTTGTATATTTCTTTCTGGGAAGGGTAATGCTTTTTGAATTAAAAAGTGCAGTTCAAAGTATTCTGCAACAAACTGTGGACTACAAGATGTCTCCTAAAAAGAAAAACCCAGCTTTATCAGAGAAATAAAATAATAGGTAAGTTTATATTGCTTCCTTATACATGTAAATCATGCTAATATATGCTGAGCAGGGAAGAAAAAAACAAGAAGAAAAGAAAGTATTACTATACATGTAATGCAGACCTATCATAAAGATTTTCCACAGTGTTTTATAGATCCCTATCAATACAGACAGAAATAAGCATCCCTTTGATCACGTTCCTTGTCAGCCATCTGTTTAACTGACACCTGTGCCACAACAGCTTAAACACCACAACCCCATTTCTCTGAGGCTTCTACAAAGACCTCAGCAGATGAGAAACTCAGAAAGGAAGCCTTGCTCTGGCATTTAAGCCAGATTTGAGGCTTCAAATGAATGGAAAAGTTTGAGTTGGAAGGCACATCTGAAGGCCCGCAAAGACCAGCTTCAAAGAGTGATCAGGTTGCTCAAGGCCTTGCTCAGGCAAGAGTTTTAAATCTGCAGGTTTGGAGTTTCCTCATTCTCTCCAGGCAACCTGTTCCAGAGCATGAGCTAACTGGCATCTTACCTCACATTTTAAAGAATTCTAATTTCCAATTATCTTCCTTTATTTCTACCTGTGCATTTTACAATTTTCTATTGCTACTGGAAAAGAAAATGAAAAAGGTGCTGATAAAAGCTATCATGACACCGCAGGTAAGTGTGAAAAGCTTAAGTATAAAACACACATCAGAAAACCCATGTTTATTAATTTCATTTCAACATGCTATTATGTCAGTGGCTTACACTGATCTTTACCATGCCTTTTACTTGTTTCAAATGTCAGATATTACACTGCAAGGAATTTGGTTCATTTGGTTTGACAGACACTGGAAAAAAACTCAGCAAACGGACAGCTGACTATTTGCAAAGATTAAAAAAGCCTTCTATCTTTATCTGATTGAAAGTTCCTCTGATAACCAAAGTTTAGGAGGGTAATAAAACAATTTTTCTGATGGTGACCTAGTAACACACACAAGTCTGCTACGAGATATTGCTCCCAACAATGTGGTCAGCACACAACTTGAAATGTTCCTTCAGTACCCACATGCCCAGATGCCAAACCACTTTTTATACTCTGGGTTCTCTTAGAACTCATTTTCTCTCAGTGAATTATCCTGCTTAATTCAGAAAACATAAGGGCACTGAAGAGGTGGGAATGTGTTTTAAGTCCCTGAAAACGGGCAGTGCAAAAAGCTGGAAGCTGACAATGACACAAACCAACTTGGGCAGAGCAGTGGATGTCTCATCCCCTGCAGATTAAAGCATCTTGAACAGGAAGCAGATGTATGTTTTTCCTGGTTGCTACAGAGAAGGGTAGGAAATCTCCTTTATGGCTCATCTCCTGCCCTTAGGAGACTGGCATAAAGAGATTAGTAGCCCTTAAATTTAAAGGAAGGCATTTCATGTATTGTCATTCATTTTCTGAAAGTGAGAGAATATCTAAAATCCTTATTTCTTTTGAATTGTCCAAAACTAATCACTGCCTTCCAAATTTTGTTTAGAATTTGCTTCATTTGCCTTTGGTTTCATTTTATTTTTGAAATGGTAGGTTCTTCAGTGAACTACAACGTTTACAAGGTAAAGAAATGCCAATATTGATCAGAATAGCAAAGCATCCACCCTACTAGCTAGTCACAAATACTTCTGAATAGTCAAAACAAATGCTGAAATTTCCCAGAGAGACAATATACTCCAGTTTCCTGCTTCTTTTATCAATTCCAGATGAAAATTCTTAATACCATCCAATGCTGATTTATATGATTGTAAGGTCCCTTCCAACCCTCTCCAATCCTAACCATTATATGATTCTATGAAATATTGCAAGGCATGAGCCTCCCCAGAAAAGAAATATCCTCTACAGTGGACATGTTTGTACTATTAATCTGGGGTTTAGGGGTATTTTTAAGTTTTCCAGCACTAGTGATTCCCTGTTTAGCAGTGCCAGCCATGACATCCCTGTGCATGCAGAACTGTTTGCTGTGGGGTCAGAATAAGACATGTTCAAACCTGAAGGGATGCTCAGGCCATGAGTCTTCAGATATGGCCTCGTGACCAATGAGACATGGTAATGTGCCTGATTTAAACAAACCCCAAACCCACAATAACTCTAGAAACCTGGTTCTGCATTTTTACAGCTCCTATTCTCCTTTTAATCTAAATTAAATTAGCAATTAATTTGTGACTCAGGAAACCACCTGATCTCAAAAGTCTTTGTTATTTTCAGAGCCATCTCTCACTTAGCCTTCTAACTCTCTCACCTCCATGTCATACCATACACTTTTTACAAGCTCACCTTCCTTTACTTATCTTCTAACTGCTTCTGTGCTATTGGTAATGGAAAGCGACTGCCAAAACCTGCATGAACATTCTCATTCCCTGCCTCTTCTTTAATAGTTCAGTATTCTTTTTATTTTACTTTACATTGATTTGTCAAGAGCCTTTAGCTCATTGCCTTGGCAATAACGCTCACATTTGGACGCCGACACAGAACTGCTTTCATACCAGAATGGGCTTACCAGGCTGAAGGAATGGCCATGTGGTTGGGTTTCCTGCTTTCCAGCCAATTTCCATGACTAGAGTATTGCAAACTGGTTGCTTCTCCTCCTGCTTGCCCTCCTCCACATCTAGGATGAAAGAAGAGCACACATCATTTTCTCCTGATTATAGCAGGACTGTTGTTTCTCTGGGAGTTAAATACTTGGGTGCTTTGGATTTCTTTAGTCAGAAAATGAAAATGTCATTCCTTTAAAGCTCATGGATATATAAGATTTTCTGACTACAAACCTGTCAGGTGCAGACTTATCCCGACAGGAGTCACTAAGAAGCTGTTCTTTATTCTCTTCTACCTCCTGTATTACTTAGCACAAATAAAAAGACAAGTGACCACACTGTAGGTCTGGAAGCTGAACTAATGTGCTTCACTGCCTCTAATCTCCCCAATTACTGCTGAATTTTCAGTCAAGAACCATGACTGATTTTATAACTCAAATACCATTTTATTTTCTTTAGTTCTTATATAACTGTGGTTATTTATTCTTTGGTACTTGAGAGTCATTTTTCAGTAAAATCAAAAGAGCAAACTGAACATATTGCCAGTAATCCAATGCAAAAAATCACAGCGTTAATTTAATGAGAGCTCTGCTATTCATTTGGCAAATGAGACGGTGGAGTGGCACTGACATATGTAGAGCAGGGACCAGTCTGAGATGAAAATACATTGATTCATGAGTGGCAAAGAGCAGCTTAATGTAACTCACTGATAAAACTGTCACTGATCTTGCTCTCTATCTGGGATTCCAAGAGAAAATGATGGGAAAGACATTCTGTGCCATTAATGACAACTGAGTAAAATGTGCCAATGAGAGATAATAATACACCTACATGACACGGACCATTAAGCAGCCAGTTACAACAGTCTCAAATAACACAAACAAATGAAAATAACATTTATGGTCAAACCCTTGTCTCATTAAGCTGTTGAATGCTTTTCAGAATAATTAATATGACCTGGAACTTATAATTCAAAAATTTAAACTACTGCCCTGTCTGCCTTCTCCTAGTTAATAATTATTTAAGCCAGCATTGTCAAGTTCTGCAGCAGTAATAAGCAGAACTGTGCCGAAGGAAATGCTTTTGGCTGCAATTCCATCTGCAGAAATAAACAGAAAGGACTTCTACCACCATGAACACTGCCAGTGTGCTCTCCCAGGTATGTAAATAAAATTTGCTTTGAGGTTAAAAGCAAAAATTAATAAAATTGAAAAGCATAAGAATGAGAAATATCTGCAGCATCCCGTTTATCATTTTCCCACTGCACTGGAGAGATGCATGAGTATTTTTTGATCTATTTTTGATTTCTTCTCTAAATAACAAGTACACCACACTTGTCCTCTCTGCACACAGGGGGCTGATGCAAAATGTGGCTGAAAGAATTTAGAGATACCACTCCCATGGTACTGGTCACCTTTCTTATGTTTTTATGGGAACTTCAGGTATGGGAAGGAAAAAGACAAAGGGTTCTTGAACAAAAGACAAAGGGTTCTTTGAAGGCATGTGATGGCCACTTATATTTGCAAACCCAAATGAGAGCTGGGTGGCTCCTCACATTGCATCCTCACATATTCTGTCTTTTACAAACTCTCAGATGAGTGTTGGCAGGACCACAACAGACAGCAGCCCCCTGTGAGGATACAGTCCTCCTCCTCTGGTTACCTCCACTGCCCTGGTCCATGCAAAAGAGGACACTCTGCTTCTCCCTCACCAAGTGAGAGATTATCAGCTCCTGCTGGTCTCATTCCAGGGCTGGGAAGATCCGGTCAGTTACCCTGGATCAGTGTCACCATCCACAAAAATGAAGGCAATACATAGCTGACCCCACCAAAACTACAGGGATTTAAAAACTCTCGAATACTGGGGACTGAGGGGAGCTGGGTCACAAATGTTTCTTAAGAAAGTGAGACTTAAGGTAATACTGCAACAAAACAAGGGCAACCCCTAATTAAATGAAATTATATTCTTTAAAGGATTTTAAACATCATTGCAAATATGTTTAATCTTGCCCCATAATATTTTTAGAATTCTTTTTGCATAACTATGCTCATACTGATTAATATCCAAAATATTCTTGCAGCAGACAACTTATAAACTAAATGTATGGATAACTAAACATCCAAATTAAATATTTCCTGCACTGCAATTTACTGCTACAGTTTTCAAACACATTTTTAAACCCAAAACTTCTTAGTATTTTTTGTTGTGAGTAATGATAAAATATTTGTATTAGGAAAGCCTAGATCTTATTTCATGCCAAATCAGATCAGACACTGTAATGCAATGCTGTTTCTTTAAGTAAAGTGAAAAATTTATAAGCCTTTAAAAAAGCACTTTACTGGTTACCTTTTAATTAGGGGAAAAAAAGTTTGAATCACAACTACATAAATTTCTGCATTCATTTCCAAATAAGAAAAGTAGTTTTACATTTCATTGAAGCAAGCTAGGTTGGTGAGTGTCTAGATTCTGGAATAAAGCAACCAGAGAACAAAGCTTGCACATCTTCCTTAAAACAAGGAGATAAAATTCAGATGTCTTTTACTGTGTAGATTCCTACAAAACATAACCTACTAGCTTCCCACTCTTTCCAGGATTATCTGTTAAGTTACAGGCACTTTAAACTCTCTTCCCCTGCAATGTCATCTACTTAACTTGGTTTAGTTCAAGTGCATCTTTATCATTCTACTCAAACAAGTTGCCTTGTTTTTTTCCCTTGACTTGCTGCTTTTTTTTTGCTTTTGTCAGTCTGGTTGTAGATTCTCTTGGGCAAAGACCAGCTGTTATTATGCACAGCACCTCTCTCTGTAATCAGGACTTTTGAAAGGTTGTTACTAATGTTCTTGGAGAACTACCACAAATCATGAATAAGTAGGAAGCTTACACCTTGGCTATTAGAACACATCCTTTTATTTTCCTCTCTTTGCGCATCCATTCATATACTAGTGACAAAATAAAACCTCATATATACACGATTCAGCTCAAAATTATGTTCAACCATCTTGTCCTTTGATTCAAATGGGAATTTTTTCTTAATGTTGTGCTCAAATCACTGCATTCTGCGACAAAAAAATGAACTCATCTTCCTTATCTACTTGTTCCCTTCAGGGACACATCTCATTAAAAGCCTTTTTGGTGCAGTGTACCCTTTCACAATCCCTCCAAGGGAATGTAAAAATGATCTGATACTGTAGCTTTTGCACTGTCTCAAAAATCAGTACCAGGATTCCTGATATTATCTAAAACAATTTGACACGGAAGTAAATCCTTTTATTGTGCCAAGTATTTTATGAATTATTAATTGGTCCATTACACTTTTGCCTGCAATGGGAACAAATGAAAAAAGGGACAAAAGAACTTTGAAAGGTGAAACTTCAAGTGGCCCTGCCTGATAAGCCAAATTCCTAGAGCTGCATTTTTATTTACAATAAAACCTCCCCTCTAGTTTTAGGTTTGAAAGTTTATGGCAACACCACAATGCACAGTTCAGTGAGGGGATTCAAACAGGAAGAGGAAGAAGATGATAGACACATTTTGATGAAGCATAGCTGCAGTGTCTAAAAATATCTCTGCATAATGCTGTTAATGGCTTACTGAATTGATCTGTTCAATTTGTGTTATTTAATGGAGTAGAGCACCAGACACTTTATCATACGCTTGTATTGGTTAAAAGTGTTTAGCTAACTGTCTGTATATTGCTAATGGTATTTCCACGTCATATTTCATTTTGCAGATTTGCAAAAATAATGGTGTGGATAAATTCTAGGTGTTTCAGACTTCGGAAAGCACATTTTGAGAGGCAAAAGACAAACTAGTAAAGAAAAGGCCAAGCAGTTTTATAATACAAAGAGTGTGAGTAGCAAATAATTGTCCCATAATTAAAGAAAATAAAACATGTCATCATACTCCTAGCTGGAAAAAGCTGGAAACCAATTACATCTGGCTTTAGCAATTCCAGTGTTCTTGTGAGGTATAAATCTAGCAAAGTAGAAATAAAGGCTATAGTTTCAGAAAGAAAACATTTAGTTATTCACATTGAGACTTCGCTTCATTCTACTCATCAGTTTTTAATATTTAGATAGAGTTTTAAGGGTCTTGTAAAAATGCATTTATAAGTTCAGTGTTCACTAGGTTATATTTGTCGTTAGTAAGATCCATACATCATGTTTATAACGAGAAAATTCACTCTCCCTGTTCTTGGTGGAAATGAATAAAAACAACTGTGAGAAGAGAACACATTTTGTACAATTAATAACCTGCAGTTGTCATTGGACGGTTGACACAATTAGAAAGATCTCTGAAAAATTGTCAGCAACAACAAAGTTGTTTGCCCAGCTATATTCTGGTTCCTCTGGAGTTCTAAACAGTTTGCAAATGAATCAAGAAGGCCAAGGCCAAAACCACATTTAATTAAACCTAACACATTGTGAAACATATGTTCATCATGTGGGCTGGTTCTTGGATTTTCTCTTCTGTCTAAAATACACCTTGAGACTTTCACTCTGGTTTAATTTGGACAAACTTTTAACTAGTATTAGCAAAATAGGCATCATCAAGAAATTCAAGATTAGCCTAGTAAATGATCACCCTCAGATTGTAAAGAAGTAATTCAGAAAAACCATTGAGTAAAGCGTATTTATCAATGAGAGGTTAAGCCTTACAAACAGCAGCAATGACTAAATGCTACAGAAATTCATGGTTTAAATGATTTTTTTTTTCACTTGTGTACCATACTGCCTTTTAAATACTTCTGAAAGTCTGGGAGTAGAGAAGTGCTTGATGGCAATGTGATCACAGTAAGCTGTTCTTTGGTGCTAGCATTTCTCAGACTGGTTTACTGGTTGCATCGGAACTGACTCGATTTGCATTGAGGCCCATTAGTAGCTCAACAGCTCAAGAATGCTGCCTTAAGTCTTTTGCCTTCCATGAGCTTTGCCACGGAAAAGCATAAAATGCACATAAATAATCCATCCCTGTATCACACAGCTCAGTCCATGTTATATGGGGACCAATTACTGCATCGAAAGGAGTTAAATTGCATATATTTATGTAATATTTATGTATTACTGGTGGTACCTTACTCAGTGAAACCTTCTATTTCAGCTACTCTCAGAAATGACTGAAGACAATGCTAACTGAAGAAAGAAACCCCCTCGTTCATTAAATCTCTGTGGTCCCCACTTTCAGACCTGCAGAACCACAGGTACACTGAGAGAAACATCCTCGGACATGGAGGTGCAGAGCTGCTCTAACAAATAAGCTGGTACCTTACTGCCTTCAAGAACAAAGCAGCACCACAGACTCAAGTGCAAAGGAAAGGTGACCTTGGAATTCAAATTCCTGGCCAAAAATGGAGTCAATTAGGATTCAGAGCTCAGCTTGTCCACAAACCTTCACTGTAATCCTAAAGCAATGGATTCAGGTCCAAATTTTGGCACTGTCCCATTAAACTGTTTCCTCACCAATTATGTAACAATTGTTGAGTCTTAAACAAAAGACTTCTATAGATAAAAATGCAGAAAAGAGCAACTCTGTCTCTAATTTAAATGGGGATGAAAACATTACCTGAATACCAGACTTGCCTGTCTTGTCCATTCAGATGGGAGTAGGATAACCTATTACTATATGGATGGGAGGTACTCAATACAACAGAAGTTCTAACTTCTGTTTAGAGGTTGCGTGTATTCTTTCAATAGATATAAAATTAAAGGGTTCGGGGGGAAAAATTATGAAGTACAGATGATACAAGATAAAAACCTACACCAGCAATTTCTAACCACCGTTCATAAACAAAATACTACAATTTCTAATGACTCCTCTGCCCAGCCCTAGCAGAGAATATTTAGAGTTTGGAACTAGTATATATTAATGATTGTATTATGTAGTTTGAACAAGAAATTGTATTTGTTAACAAAGACAGTAATATAACTTGTGAAATGTTACGTCCAGACTAATTTTACCAAAGCCCTCACAATTATAATTTCCTAGAAACATTTAGGCTCCTTTTTTTCTGCAGTGGAAAAGGGAACTGAAAATCTTTGACATTCCAGTGTAATTTCCAAATTAGACAAAATAAAAAGGCCTCCTTACTAGAGAGGAGAGATATTCATTGGTATTTACGAACATGTTTGCTTTTCTAAATAATCCCCAAATACTAAGTACTACTTTTCATTTACAAAATTGAAAGTCAGGTACAGGGCACTGTTTCCCAAACAGATGGTACAGCACCTGGAGATTCAATTCCCACTAGAGGGTAACAAACACATGCAAGTCACAAGAGTCAATAAGTCTCAAAAAGTAAGGCAACACGTTCCACTTTGTTCACAAGCAAGTCAGTAGGACACCATCACCTGAAAAATGCCCAATTGCCTTTAATTTGAAGGAATATTTGTTACAAATCTATTCCTGATTTATAATTTCCACCCTCACGGATGAAGAACTGGGCATGAGCCAACAGTGCGCTCTCAGCCCAGACTGCCAACAGCATCCTGGGCTGCATCCAGAGAGGGGCAACGAGCAGGTCAGGGGAAGGGGTTCTCCCCCTCTGCTCTGCTCTTGTGAGAGCCCACCTGGAGCATCCATGTCTGGAGTCCTCGGCACAAGAGGGAGCTGGATCTGTTGGAGCAGGTCTGGAGGAGGCCACAAAGACAATTACAGGGCTGAAGAACCTCTCCTATGAAGAAAGGCTGAAAGAGCTGGGATTGCTCAGCCTGGGGAAGGAAAGGCTCTGGGGAGACCTCATTGCAACCTTCCAGAACTTAAAGGGGGTTAGAGTGGGTTTCCCAGAGCAGCTGTGGAGGCCCAATCCCTGGCAGTGTTGAGGGCCAGGTTGGATGGTGACCTGGCCATGCTGATCTAGGTGGTGGCATCCCAGTCCATGATGGGGGCCTTTCAGATCCATTCCAACCCACACCATTCTATAACTCTTCCTACAAGCTCTCAACATCATCACCTGCTCCCTCCCTGTCCTACAGCACAACCCACATTCTCATCTTTCCTGGCTTTCTTAAGTGCCCTGAAGTTGTCCAACGGAATGCTCAGGTACATGATATTTACTCTGGTTTTGTAATTCCAGAGACGCCATAGCCCTAACCATGCCTTGTGCCTGCTTTCCTTTTAAACCCCACCTCATCTGTGGCTGGGTCTCCAGCCCCCTAATTTAAAGCTCTCACTACTCAATTTCTGTCTCTTGCTGCTGCTGAAAATTCACAGTAGATTCTCATTCCCTTAGCATATGAAAGTGAAGTGTTCCTGAAGCAATAATCCTGTATGTACATTGCTCTGAGCTGGTGAAGCAGTGCTTTTGTTATCCAAAGGACAGCAACAAAAACATGCAGCCTGGCTCAGCATAGTGGGGTTTTTTCTCCACATGGACTGTGCCCAGAATTATTCTGGTTTTCTTAGTTCCATGTCAGCAGCTTTCTTTATAGAGCAAACTTGACAATTCACTGTATTTAAGGAATTTTATTTCAGGAAGTCTGCTATGTTTGGTGTCTGCATAATTCACCTACAGATAAAATTCAGTATTATTACCTGTGTGTTAACATACACTTTAATATTGCAACAATCAATGTGTAACATGAAGTTGTATTTTGTATTGTCAGCCAGGTTGATCACAGCCAGGCTGGAAAGATTTTTAGTAGGAATCTCCCCTCATGTCTCAAGTTGTTTTTTTTTTGTTGAGGAATTATAAAATCTGCAGTCTGAAGTAAGAAAAAGACAGGATAAAGTGATTTCCCTCAACTAGAAAGGGCATCATGCTTAAAACACTGATTCCTGACGTGTTCAGTTCCCAAGATGCCCATCTTGAAGCACTGAAGCACTTGCACAGAATGATGCACTGTAAGAGTGGCATTACTTAGCCCAAGTTAAACAGAGAAGTAACCCTATTTCTTCCCTTAAGCACCAAACAAGGAAAAACCATCACTTAATCTTTGGCATTTGCTATTTACCTTGTAAATCATGGCTCAGCAGGGACACTTGCTACTTCTCCCCTGTAAATATAACTGGGTTGGAACAGAATGGGCTCATGGCTATCTTCTCCCTGTAAAACTGGAATAGAAGAACTAAAAAATATTGAGTTTTTTATAAATACATAAAAATCCTGAAGGAAATCGACTAAACAAAATGCAGTTTAGAAAACATAATAATTTCAAACATCATCCTTTTGAAGTAATTGACAAAGTTTTTGCCTTTACATGTCTTTCTCATGAAGTAGATTTCAGAACTGAAACAAGCTTTTGCAAACTAATTCAATTGCTCCACCTCTTGTTTGAAAGAAATATTCTGTATATTCCTGCCCCTATCTAAGCACTCTGTAGCTGTTTCTTAGCCATTTTTATGCACCTGTACTCACCAAACCAACACGTATCTTACACTTGACAATTACTGCCATTCCAAATCCCTAATCCCGTGCTGTTGCTAAGGGAAGCCAAAAGACTGTTTTCCCAAGGAGCAGCTTTTGCACATTTTTACAGGTCCCCGTGCCCTTTTTCTCCCACTAGGAATTAAAAAAAAAGCATTCAACAAGTGTTGGAAGAGAGCTATGCAGGGAACAGCAGGCACAGTTACATTCACGTATATTTTCAAATAACTCAGTTAAAATGTATTAAATGGCGTTTAAAATATTCCCAGTTGTTTTTGTGAAGGTATGACAACATTTGTTGTTTCAAAACCTGGGTTCAACCTTTTTTGCTGTTGTTTTTTTAATCAGGCACAAGATTTTCAACAGAAGTTTGTATGCCAAAACATTACAGCCAAAACCCCGAAAGATTTCAACTTAGAAACACTGCCACAACACATCAACATCATCGCATTGATCATTTTAATATTTTCCTAGTGGAAGAATCTAGTAGTTTTTGAAGGATGCAGCTGAGGAGACAACCTGACTCAGAGATGAAGCTGCAGTGATTGAGAAATAGGAAAAAGAAAGTGAAATGCACTCTTTCAGAAGCATCCTTGAGCAGTTCATTTTTAAATGGCAAACTATTCAAAATTAATCAGAGCTTATTCTACGTCTATATTAAGACAAAGATTTTTAGTTGTGTCTGGAGCATGTTTGTTATTATTCTTTTAAAAACTGCAATTAGTGCTGAAGATAAATTATACCTTTACAATTACAAACATGTTGAAAAAAAATACTGTCTAGGAGCCATAAGTTAACTAGTTAAGCTTTCACGCAGCTGCACTTCATCTTACTCTAAACAGGTTTTTAGATCAAACTGGAAATCATCTCCTGAACATGTTTCTTACCCCTGCCATGCAGAGAGGTCTGGGTTGGCAATGCTGGCAGATTTCAGCACAGAGACAGCACCAGTGACACTTTAGAATGATCTCTCCCTGAGCTACACTCTGAGCCCAGCAAGGAGGATCAGTCAAGGCAGGGTCCAGCAACCCAGCTATAAAAATGCTGCTGCTGGGACCAAACCATACCTAAACTGCACTGGCAGTTTTATTACAACTAATAAAACTTTTATTAGCTTTATTTCCCTAATTTATTTCCCATGATTTAAACCATTGGTCTGTGTTAGGACCCTGAGAGGGATCACTGCAGTTCATCTGAAGAGAACCTTTCCACTTGCAGTACCGTGGCAGTCCTCACATACCCAAGTCAGCATTCTAAAAACCCAACACAAAGAAGCTAAATGTCTTAAGTGTCTCTTTTAAAATTTAACAAAGCCAGCTCTTACACAAAAATATTTGTCACTCTTTCTCCCTTTGGTACAGTTTGATGCATCTCTTTATTCCCTGACATGTAGAGAAGGTGCAGTTACCACCATGGATGAACCAGTTACATCAGAAGATACAAACCCCAGGAGTTATCACAGTATTTAGCATTAACTCAGTGATTAAGCAGTCGTTAGGGAAACAATGCCCTTAACAGAATTAGCTCATTTTCACAAACCCCAGCACAGAAAGCAGATTGCAACTTTTCTTAAGCTCTGCAATAAAATAAGCTGACTTCAGATTTAGGGTCATTTTCTTCTGGATCTGGCCATTAGGGGCTGTACCTATCATTTATATCACTAGATGCTTGTTACTGTAAGAAATGCTTTAATATTAAGAGAAATAAGGGACGTTAAAAATTATTATTATAATTATTACCATCTTATTGACTTACTTTTGAAGACTTTTCAAGAAGTTTCACTAACTGCCCAAAGCAATAAATAAGGTAACTTTGTTACCATCTCTAAGTTGTTTTGGGGTTTTTTTATTATATCTTTCTTGAGATAGGACTTCATAGATCTTGAGGAGCAAGTAAGATTTGAGATTTTTTTAACTACTCTCTGAAGTATTTTAAGCATTTTTCTCCCCATTTAAATTTATACCCCATTTCCATTTAATTTCTAAATGGAAAGTGGCTACAAAAACATTTTTAAAAAAATCATGAAAATGAATTAGTTGTCTTTCCAATTACTTGAGAACACCCCAAGTCAGAAAGGTACATTAAATACTGTAATGTAATTAATTTGCATGTAATTTAATGTAATCAAATTAATGTAATTAAAAATGTTAGCACTTAAGAGTGACAAATCACAAATTTACTTATAAGTGCAATAATTACTCTCACTTATAAAACAAGCAGTTCATCTGAGGGTGCCTGCAATTGTAAAGCCAAGACACTGAAAGCAGAAATTCAGCCCTGGATTCTCGCTTCTTGCACATGAGTTTAACACTTGAGGACTCAATTTCCCTCGGCTCTCTGCTGTCTCCGAGTAGATTATCATTCAGCAAAAATGCTGAACTGCTTTACGGTCACACATTTTACCCAGAGAAATCTCAGCAAAAGAACCGTACATTTAATTTGGAAAGGGTAAGAACCAAGGTCATCTTGATCACAGATGGTAGAAGTTAGGAACTGCAAGTACTTGACTAGCACACCAGCTACCAATGTGCATCTTTTTAGAGTACAAGCAAATCACGACGAGCCCAAATAACCTTCGAATCTGAAGAACCTTCATAACTTAGATTAAAACTAGATTTCACTTTGAAATAATGAGAAAACAATCTCTTCTAATTTATCCATCCTCTGTTCCTGCAAAAGTATACCCATGGACTTTAGCAAGCAACCGATTTTGCACCTGTGCTTGATTTTTAACTGTGACAAATGAGAACAATTTTCCCACTGGGATAAGAGCTATGGAATTTGTAAGTCCTTTTGTTAGAGTTGCATAAATGGATGACAGAGCAGTGCCTGGGTGCATTTTTGGTTTTCTGGATGGTCCAGAAACTCCCCAGCAGTCACCTACAGGGGTGGGAATAGACCAGCTGGAGACAAGAGTGAACTCCCAGCTGCCCCCAGGGCACAGGATAAGTAACTGCTACAGGGGAGTCTGCAGGAGGGACTTCTGATACGGACTGATTATGGTACCCCATGCAAAAAAGTCAACAAATTAGGGGTTTCTTTAAACAAACACTCTGCCCGTGAGTGTCTAACATGATCCAGAAGGGCAAATTGAATCATTTCCATCTTTGTGTGTCTGCAGCAAATGAAAAGAGAGTGAAACCTTCTCATTGAGGTGATACTAAAAAGATTTCAGTGTCCTTCAAAATACCTTGCCAGTTCTTTCAATATTGTTTTTCACCAGGAAACACAATGTCTCTGAACAAGGGCTATGAAGTGTTTGCATGTTTAAAAATATTTAGTTATTGACAACGTGTTTCCTAAGTAACAATGTCCAGAAATGTACTTTGATTAATTCTTCTGTTTATACAAGGCTAGAACATACTAAATAAACATCTATATGAGATGACACCATTTGATATAATAATGAACTACAGGGAAAAAAAAAAAAAGTATTTCTAGAATTGAGGCATTTCCTTAAAAAAAAAACCAAACAAACAAAAACAAACAAAAACAAACCCCAAACAAAGTAAAACAAAGCAAAAATACCCACATTTTTCCCCTCTTCATTTCACAGATAGATGTCAAATACTGTTAACCTTCATTGAACTGCATCTAAAAAAGACTGAGAGTAAGCAAAGGTTAACTAAAAAAATCCACAAAAGGGAACACAAGCATTAGAACGTTAGAAGTAACAAAGAGAAGCAAGGACTGAATAAATTGAAAAAATTTGTCTCATTTTCAATTGAATTAATTGAAAAAAGAGTCTCATTAGACTCTTTTTTACTTATATTGTATTTAAAAATAACATAAAGGAATTTTAATATAAAACTTATAAAGCAAAATGACATAATCTAGGTTTCAGGGATATGACTAGACTGATTTTTAAAAATCCATCAATCTGCTAAAAGTGAAAAATACACTTAATTAGCACTTTAAAATCCTCTGTTTGTACAGATCTTTATAGTCCTTCATGAAACAAAAATGCTATTTTTACGTAATGGTAAGAGAGCACATTTTTGGAAATTAATTTTCAAAAGTTACAATATGATACTACTATAAGAGTAAATTTAGTGTGCTGAATACTTGGAGAGAAAAACAATACTTTGGTTTCAGATTTCTAGTGAGCTTCTTACTCCAGTAGTTCTTATTTGCAATTCCCACATGAATCAAAACAATCATATTTCCAAAAGTCTAATTGGAACACACACACTGAACTTGACTTATTGTCCTATGCATCTTCTACTCCTTTGATAAAACTCTGGAAAACACTTTTACAAATTGCTAATTTCTATTTAATGCCAAGTTAAGAGCTGTCACACTGAATTTAAATTTTCTGGGCATGCTGCTGCAGCTGTAGCATACCAAACGCCAGTGCTACCAGCACTGCAAGATTAAGTTTCTTCAGGATTATTTCAGCCAGAAAACACCATGCCTTTCTGTATCCATCACATTTGCCAGAACAATTTTCTTATCTTTCTCAGTCCAAACTGGACTTCTGATTGAACACCAACACACCTTTCCAAAACCAATATTGTTAGTTCTAACTCTTCCACAACATCAGGCTCAGATTATTATTTCTAAGAAACATTCATCTTCCTCCATAATAAAGTTTTTATCAAACTGTCTGAATGCTTTACATCTGATGCATACATCCTCTATGCATTCTCTTTTGTCCTCTGATTTCAGGAAGGGACAGAGAGGATAAGCATTAGATATAATAAAAATGCTTATAAAACAAAGAATTAAAGATATGTAAACAAAATCTGGAGCCCTGAACATGGTGCTCTCAGTAGAGAGCACTGTAAGAACATGGCAGAATTCACTTTTGATTGCCCTGCAGATGCTGAGCTGCCCCAACACTATTTTCCTCAGCAAATAAAGACAGAGTGATGCCAAGTGTCCTAGCCCTGAAGAGGAAGCCTCTCTTAGTTCTTCATTTCCATATTTCCTCTAAAACAAGGTGCCTACTCACTTCTTTTAAAAACCTGAAGGAAATTCAGTCTGCCTTTTGTTTGCCTTTTTCCAGGTGACAGTTCTAAATCTAATAGTTAGAACACCCATGCAGGAAATAGGAGCATGAGGACTCATTTCCTCTGTTTTTCTAAGAAAATACAAGAGCAAATATCTTCCTGTCATCTAGCATAGCTTGGCTGAGGGAGATTCAGCTTTTTCTGCTGAACCGAAAAAACAGATGACAAGTAAATGTAAAATTGTTTCCATATCCTGAAATGCATTCGTTCTCATATGCAGGGTTGGTTTGTTCTTGTAGTTTTGCCTGGGCGATTATAGGAAAGCACGAGAAGAACAAAATACATTAATGCCTTTTTCCACAGAGCCTCTGCCACAGCAAGCATGAAAACATACCTACTGAGAGTCTCCTGCTTTAGCCACAAAACATATTCAATCTTCTCTGGGTGGTCCTAAAGGAACACTTTAAGACAGAGTATGTTATACTTAGTCCCTTAACACTGGATCCGAGGTGAGAGGTTGAAGGGAGTACCCCGGTTCTCACACGTAGGCTGCCAGAGAGGACAGCTCCTTTTTAATTTTCAATGTGTCCTTGTCACTGTCAGTAGTTCTCCCTTATCCAGCATAAAAATTACTGGTGTGGCCTTGTACATGTGACTTCTGCCATTGCCAGCAGAAGGCCATGGGTTTGCACTGTCCTGGAGAGCAGAGCCCCAGGAGCTCCCTGGGCTTGCACTGGGCAGAGCTGAGTGGGACATGTCCCATCTCTGGTGGCCCTGTGCCCGTGGCCTCCCCGGCTCTAGCTTCAGCTTTGAGAGCCAGAGCTGGGAGATGGCTGTGGGACACTGGGTGACAACCCACAGCTGGTGTCAGCTCAGCCTGGGATCCTTTGGGAAGGCAGGCAGTGATAAAAATATGGAAAAACACACAGCCATGAGTGAAGGAGATCTCCACCCTTCCTGAGGTACATTATACATTTTTAACAGAATAATCCTTCTGAAGATGTACATTCTTGTATTGGGAAACCAGTGAAAGCGAGTTAAAAAAAAAAATTGTTTTGATTTTCCCATGTCTCTCGGGAAAAGAAAGGAGGAAAAGAGGTGAGTTTCAGTTTAAATGTCAGATCTGTGTTCAGATTCTATTTTCTGTTCAAGAACATGAATTACAAGAAGCGAGGGGAAGATCTACAAAATGCCTTTGCATCAACTTGGTTTCCACTGAAAAGTTACTGGAGAGGAAAACTTAAATTCCCTTTTGCCACGACATTATGGTTGAAATGTGCCATCCCTCTTCCTAACAACTAGAGCAACTTCAAACTTCCAAGTAGGTCTTTTAAAAGTTTTTCTAATAAAACTCTATAGTGGCTTGAAAGAGATGCTGTTCAAAACCACAAAAGATTGGTCAGAACTGGTGATGTCCAGACTTTGGGGCAGGAGTTCACCCTTTCAATGCAAGCAGTGCCATGCAGACCTGCTGTCTTCTCATCACTGCTTCAGGTGCTAAGATAGATCTGACACAGAAGTTTCTGGGTCTCTAGATGGTTGTTAGATTAACATAATAAAAGTAAGAATTATGGTATGTCTTGTATCCTAATGATAGTTTAAAATGATACAAAAGTCTTCTTTTTCATGAGATGTGACAATCATATGTATCACATGTTCTGAACAATATAGCATTTCTGTCATTGTGATAACGAGGTGCCTTATTATCTCTGAGTGTTGAAAAATGCTGGTTAAACTGTAAAAAACCTTTAAACAAGGAATTTTCATCCAAGTAATACTGTCTTGCTATGATTTTGAAAGCTTCACTGTTATGACTCTGCAAAGACAGTTAATTGTGAGATGCTCTTAACCATAAAATACGCCAACTGAATTTTACAAATGTGATATAATTATTCTATATTTCTGCTGCTTGTTCTGACACTCTAATGATTTGTCAGATTTTAATCTGAGAGCACAAGCTGCCTTTGGAGAGGTAGGACAGAGGAGACAATTTTCCATATTTTAATCCAGAGCGGCCTGGCTGGCAATGGCCCAGGCAGCCTCCAGCCCCTTCCTGGAAGAGCTGCCCTTGCAGCCAGGGGAAGAAGTGTTGTAGCTGTCTCTTCATGCATGAGAGCTGCTTATGTAGTTGGCAACGATGCACTGTGCTGCTACATCAAGTATTTAGGATATGGAATTAAGTTGTCACCCTAATGACTTATGTGCGATGTTATCTTTAATTTAATACATCTTAAATTCCTTGTGAACTTAAAATACAGTGTACTTCCAAATTACTCAAAAGCCTGTTCTGTTAATTAAGAGCTACAGACCAATATAATGTGCTAACCTAGGGTTGGACAATTAGCTTTACATTATTATACAAATGGAGTTGTGTTAAATGAACGAGAAGAGCACAGTATTTTGTGGTACATTGACACCCCAATCTATTTTCAGTGATCCTGCTGTAATATTGTGTTCAGTGAATTTACTGCAGATTTACGCTGGTACTAATTAAGATCAGAATTTGGACTTTGAGTTTTAACCTACCTTGGTTTGTGTGAATGTCTCATTATTACTGAGCATAAACTGTTACTAAATTATTTCTATTATACAGGACTGGTTAAAATGCTTGGAGTTCAGGTACAAATTTGTACTGCTCTGCATTCCTTTAAAAGTATTAAATGATGATTGAATATTTTATTCTTGCTCACATTTGGAAAAACTGTCCAAAAAAAGAGAAGGAACATTTAGAGAGGGGTAATTTCTCACTAGAAAGTACTTGGTTTCATTTCCTTGAGCTCAATCCTATCCTTACTAACACAAACTGATCATCCTTGAAAGTAGAACTAATGACATCTTTTCAATGTTTAAAAATGTTACACAAAAATTTCACTCTCATCTTTTTTTCCAATTGAAAATAAAAATCAAATTGTGTCATGACTGTTAAGTGAACTGAAACTTAGAAAACAAAATAAGATTTAGTATTATAGACTAATTTGGCATGCTAGTTTGAACTTGTTAAATGCAAGATCAAGCTTTTAAAATCACATTTTATTAGTGTAATTTCATAAGCTTTCGACTATCACCAAGAAAAAGATCTTTCTGCTACAGGATAAGTTTAAATAGTTTCCAGCCATGGGCTGGGATTTTTATGGAAGTAGCTCATCTTCAGAGGAAGCAGAGGCAAGGCAGATTTCATTTCACAACGTTGCAAGTCTCTGACAAGTACTCTTGACCTAAAATATGGTGGCTTAGATAAAAATAAAGACAGTAAGCAACACTTCTATCCATTTGCAACCTTTAGGAAAGCAGTCCTCATGAGTTCCTGGGCAGATTTTTAGTTGGTTTCATGTCTCAGAAATCAGGATCCTGGTCCAGCCCAAGGCTGGAGAGTGATGGGCTGGGAGCTCACAGGCACACATGGGTAGCACTACAGCTTGCTTTCCTGAGCAAGATCCCGGGTCCCACATTTTCACTTGGCCTCAAACTGTCCACAACATAGATTAAATTACCTTACAAAAGAGAAAAAAGAAAGGAGGAACTAATGCCTAAGGTTTAACTTCTCCGTCAGTATTGGCCACATAGGCAAACTAGAAGGTGCTGAAAGATTATGAGATCCAGCACCTTCAGGGTCGATCTTACCCTGATGTGTTGGCACTCTGAATGGCCACACACTCCTGCCTCTTCCCACAACACTTCCTCAGCATGGAGCCCCTCGTCTGGGCCCCTCGCCCTCACTGGCTGTACCCTGCCACACACTGCCAAAGGGGAGCTGGTGAGGGCATTGCTAGTGCTGAGGAAAGGCTAAGCCTGCAATCCCTGGGATATTTTTGGTCCCTACTCTTGGTTCTCTCTAACACTTTATCAAATTATTCGGTATCAGGAAACACTGAGCTTCTTAAAAAGCATTCAGAACAGTACATGGTCATTGCTTGCAGTGCTGTACTGCTGAGGGGAGCAGAGCCCAATCTGTACCTGGCACATTATTCAAGCAATATTGCTCTAACCGGAAGAAAAGGATTTAATTTCTTTCCTCAGATAAAGGAAAGAATGTTAACACACAATATAGATACAGTCAGAAACATCAACAAGAATATGAACTCACATTTCCCTTTAAGCTGAGTTTAGAAAAAAGGCTGAAACAAAACTTTACAGTTAAAAACCTAGAAATAATATTTTCTGCCAGGATATCAAGAGAGCTAAATATATATTATTTCTAAAAGCTTGAAGCACACAAAAGTGCCTTGATTACAACGATGACTTTCCCGGGGATGTGGAAGACAAAGGTCAGGCAAAGGTCTCACCTGTGCAGGTACCGCGGTGACTGCACATCGCCGTGGCACTGCACAGCACACACGGGCTGGGGCTGGTTCACAGAGAGCAATTCCTAGCAGGGCCCGTGCTCTGCACACAGTGCAAAGCACAATTCTGTCTCGGCTTAGAAGCTCTGTCAAAAGTTTGCACCACTGTGAGCTGCCACGTGGCCTTTAACCCACCTTCCCATCCAGGGACCTATCCTCGGAGCATGAGCTGGATGCACATGCAGCAAATGTTTGCTCAGACTACGAGCTATTATTATAGATATCATATTAAGATGTTAATTATATATTATTAGATGATACTGAGGTATTATTGTACTTACTAATCATTCCCTTGAAATCTGTGGAGATATAAATGTGAAATAACATAGCTTACTTTAGACCATAGATTATGGTTTTGGATGCAGTTCAAAGCCACAGATCAGTAGTTTAAAACCCAACCAATCAACCAACTGAAAAACAATTCTACAGGAAAAATATGACTTCTAGGAACCAGGGCTCAGTTGCCATAGGTAATCAGGCCTATCCTAACTGAGCAATATTAAGTGCTGAATCATGTTTAACCTGAAAAGATGAATTTATGAAACACTGCTTCTAAAAAAATAACATCCAACTTTTGAAAACACAGGAAAGAACCAAAATCAAAATCCAAATATAACTTTTCTTTTTCACTTGACCAATCAGAAAGACCAATCTCACATAAATTTTATGCAGTTGACTTTAATAATAAAGAATATATGAGGTAATTTTCCTTAAGCAAAGAAAAACTCAAATCAGCAAGATTTTTCCTAATACTATGTCTCTTACAGTCAGCAATAAGCCTCAAAACAGCCCCTTCTTTTCCATCTTGTTTTGGAACACGGCACTGATGCTGTTAATTCCCCATTACTCTATCTGCCTCTCAGAACTCCCTGCTGTTCTTCCACATAAACACATACATCTTTAATCAGCACCTAAATCACATGTTTATTTTATCACTCTCCAGACCATGCAGTTCAGTCTCAGTTCAACCCTAACATTTTGTATCCTGGACAAGATTCACAAGAGTTTTCAGCTCTCTTTTACAGAAATGGATGGGTATCCCTGTGCAGATACAGCATATGACAGCAATCAACATCTCCCCCTTCTCTGCTGATGATACCCTGGTCATTACATTCCCACACCTTCCACCCAGCAGGGCTGAGGTTTCAGAAGCAGGCAGTGATACAGGCAGTTCAAGGAGTCCCTTTTTCCATCTGCCATCCCTACCATGGGATGCTATTTCTCCATTCATGCCCTTCTCTCTGTACGACTCCACAACTGACGGGATATCACAAAGACATGAACCAGGAGTCAGAGATCGGGGAAGGGACAGAAAGGAAAATCAGCAGTGGGAAATCCTCAGTTTGACACTGCTGCCAAAGGTTTCCAGCTACAGCCTGGAGCGTGAGCAGTGTGAGCAGCATGAGCAGCATGCTGCATACCTTGACTAAAGGAAAAAGATATTGCACTTCCCACCACAAAGATACAAAAAGCCAACTTGATTTCAGCCCATTCATACAGTGTAAGGTAATTTTGATGTTTTAAACCATACTAGGTGGAAAAAGGCATACTAAGGTCAAGCCCACAGAACAGCAGTTTCCTGCCCCATGTCCCTGATACTCCCTCCTCACCAGCTGAGGACCCCTCTCATTCAGAAACTCTTAGAGCAATGAACCAGTTTCTTGCTAATCCTCATGAACCGGTACAAAAGGCTCCATAGCAGAAAATGGGTCTGTAAGTCCATATGCACACCTCGATCAAAGCCAAGAGGACACTTACCTCACAAGTTTTAATTTAATTTCCTAACTCTTAGGGGTGAAGCACTATCAAGGTGATTTCAGCTGGACTACACAATACTTCTTTTAAATCAAGGTTGTTTTCCATATTAACTGAAGTGATAAAAACCATAAACAAAACCAAACTCTGTAACAAATTAGTAATGGACTTCAAGCTTACAAAGAGCTTAAAATAAGTAGAGGTTGTTCTTCCTTCCTGCCCGATAGACTTCACTAGCAGGTGAAAAGGAAAATTAAATCTATGCAAATGTGCCCAGCTTTCAAAAACAACAGCAGAAATATATTGTTCCCTCTTCTGTTTGTGCGTATGAGGGATATGTACTGACTTCATGGAATTACTCCAGCAAGCTGTGAATGATGATGCATGAAATGAAAAAATCTCAGTCCAGTGCACAGGAAGAATACAGAGAACAGCAGGCTGGCAACAATATACTTTTTGGAGGAGAATGGATATATACCACATCCTCCTTGGATGCAACTGCTGCATTCATTCAACCCATGGTATCACATGTGTGAGAAGGGGGCACTTCCAGGTACCCATTGGACACATTCCAGTTCTGCTAGGCATCACTGAATAATTAATGAAAAATTTATCTTTTATCTAATTGAACAATGTTTTCTGTCTCATTTGCAGGCAGTTGTAAGTAGAGTCAGTGGAGACATGATAGTCTGCCATTAGATTACTGGTCGGAACAAAATATCCATTCATGATCTGCATTCTCCACATCTCTATTTCACTCCTCTGTTTGATTGCAAGAACAGGCAAATTCTAGATAACAGAGAGAAATTAAGAAACCCTTTTCGCAATCCTTCAGCCACTGGCTACAGTTGCAGTCAGGGTACAAAGCCCCACCTCATCTAAAAAAATCAGTTCATCAAGAATATTAAAATTTTGAGCAGCCAGGCATCACATAGGAGATTCAAATTCCAAGAAGATACAGTGTACTTGCTCCTGCAAGTCCACTCTTGAAGGAGCAAGATAACTTATTACTAAAGTTCTGCAAAAACCAAGGTATGCTACTTTAAATGCGTTCAATTAAAAAAAAAAAAAGAAGCAGAAAGTCAGCCATGCCTATGTAAGGTGACAGATTCCAAAGCAATGACACTGAAAGTGGTGCACCAGTATTTTCATTCAGCAAGAGAAGAGTTGTGTCTCTTTGCTGTTTTTGGAGTGCAATGTTTTCTGGGGATAGAGCTGACTGATATCACGGGGCCTCAGCACTGCTGATCTTTGTGCAGGCTGCCTAAAGGGATAATAAAAGGTTCCCTGTATGTCCATGTTACTGGCACACGGGGAGTGATAGATCTGGAAATTGTGTGATTAGGTGCAGGTTTAGAGCAGCTCACAGCACAGGTACCTTTCCCCTTTGGTTTGGAAGGCAACACACAGGCATGCTCACTGGCTAAACATAAACATTTATTTTAGGAGAAAAACTATATTCTCTTACTACTTGAGTGTTCAGAAATTACACAGCCACCCAGAAAAGATTCAGCAATATATGCCAAGTACAACCAGGGACACCACGAGGGTACAGTGGACACACAGGTAACTGCAGATGCTACTACATTGTGTAAGAGGGCCCAGAGCTAATCAGCATCTCATTCAGTGTGCAAACCTCTGCCGGGGATGTGCAACAAGACACAGATAAACAGCACTGCTTGAAAAGCCAGGCAGATGATTTCCACTACAACAAATGTTGCTTATTATTTCTGTGCAGTACATAAAGAATTTAAAAAGTAAATTACTATTAATTTACACAAAAGCAACACAGACAATAGCAATGAAAAAGGGTTCTAACTTCTAAAATTGTTTCTCTATTCTGTATAATAAACACTTTCTGAAATTTCCACACCATGTTTGCCATGCTTGCAAATCGGATAACGTCTCACCTCTCATGAAATTTGCCAACAAATTTCAAAGGCACAAAACTGTTTCCATAGAACTAGTCCAGTCTCAACGTTGTGTGAGAAGAAAACTAGCTATCAGTTACGGGTCCTCTTTAAGACAAAACTTCGAGGATGGAAAAGCTCAAAATAATTGAAAAAATGCACAGCTAAACAAACAAGCTCTAGACAGGAGTCTTTAAAAATTATTAGTAAGGGAAATTGTTCCCCCTATATGTTTCAATATATTACTGGTAAGTAAGATATCTTTAGAACCCCATTAAACACCCCATTAAAATGTTTCTACTGCATTAAAATAACAGTCCTTTCTCTCCTGGTTGAGATTGATGAGAAAGTGTTCTGCCTGATGATCGTGGTCATTACTGTGCAACTCCTTCAGGGCTCCTGTGACATCATCCATCAGTTTGTTTTTACAGACCTGTCGAAGATGTTAGAGGAGGGCCTGAAGTTGAAATTTATCTGCTGCATTTTTTTCCCCTTAAAACACTGTGACAGATTATCTGTCAGAAGGCAGAACTTGCTAAAAATTTTATCAAATGAGATAAACAAATGCCACCCATGAGTTTCACATTCCAAGTGAGTATCAGATTACTAAGCATGTACGTGATAATCAGTGGAGAGTCAACCTCCACATTACTGAGACTTAAACATACTTAGGGCCAAAGAACAAGACTTGAAATATGGGCTTAATTTTTTGTACACTTGATACAACAATTTTTGTAAAAATACAGAAACACAAGCACCAGATGGAGAGGGTCATTTTACTGACAGCTTTTTCATCAACCCCTCACATTTTTTGAGAGAGGAATACAGTTGATTTCTACTTACCACTGAGAAAGTGAGAGGACAAATCCTGGGTCTCTGTTTAGTACATAATCTCTATCAGAAAAGAAAATGTAATTCAAGCAGGTTAACGGAAGGATTAAACACTGTTAGCAAAGACTCATTATCACTTCACCAAGAGTAACCATAATGCTCAGTTTAGGCCTTGGCTGATACCTGTTTCTGCATAAGATGCAGATGTGTTCCCTGAAAACACACACTCTCCCTGGAGAAATTCTCCTTGCTTGGTGATCAGGAGATAGAAACACCTGCTAAGTTCAGTAACACCTCAGTAATGGCACTGGGACATCCTTCAGTCACATCTCAATGGAATACGCTTATTTAATGTTACAAAATCATTAGAAATAGCAGATAAACATTAATCTTAAATTAACAAATTGAACAAAATAGAATATTCTACTGTGCTTTCCTATTTGGGGCTAGTTGGTGTTTGTCTTTTTTCTTTGATTGGCACGAGGTAGGGCACAAGTTTGTGAAGTCCTGGGAACCTGCCACTGATTTCCAGTAGGGACAGGATCTCCAAACATCTTTTGAAGCCAAAGCAGATGCAGTGCTCTAACGATGTGGCTGTAGGGCCCTGCTCTCTCCCTCCTGGCCAGGCTGTCCTGGTGCTCCATTCTGAGCAGACAGGCTTCTGACAGGAGGCAGACAGCTTTGCTGGCTCTGTCACCAGAGCCCACCTCCAGGGAAGCCTCTCATCACTATCAGTGACTCTGGACAGTGTCCCAGTGCATTTCAGAAGCCTGACTGCTCAGCCTGTCAGGAAGGATTGGGGTCATGGCCAAAGGCAAAAATCTAGGTTTCCAGAACTTTCCTGGCACAAATTTGGCAACTTTCAAAGTCTGGCACAGACTTTCTTTTCTTTCTTTTTTTTTTTTCCTTTTTTTTTTTGGCAGGAATTTGAACTACTTAAACGTTGTACTTCTCTTCTTGCATTGCTTTTGCCCAAGTTGTTATAGAGGAATGTTTTCTGCAAGTATTAACCAAAAGAGCTATTTCNGACAATTATAAACAAAAAAGTTTTTTTTTTTTTTTTTTTTTTTTTTTTTGCCATAAAATAGGAGCAACACACTTGGCTAAAAAGAAAAGTGGATAAGTGAGAGGTAATAGAGGTTGTGAGGGTCAATCGAAAAATTGTTTTGTATTGCCTTGTTTTAAAAAACTAATATTTTTTTGTACTACAAAGCAGGAAAAGTTTCAAATAAACTCCAGACAGCTTCATCTGTTATTTCTACTGTTTCATCTTCATTGTATACTCCACAACATCTCTGACATGATGATTACAGCTGGAGGTAGGTGAAGAGCAGAGCAGAAGTAGATGGGGCAGCAGGAAGTGGCCCAGATGTTGTGCCTTCACAAAGTATCATCACCCTTTGCTGCAGGCACAGGCTGGGTTAGACTGATAATTTATCTGACCCATGTAGCAGAGAAAGGAAACTAAACAAAACAAGCTGAATGGCCAGTCCTACCTGAAATGTTATTAAAACTTCACAAAATTGCAGGAATTCCTTCCTTTCCATACTAACTGAGGAGTTCTAAGTTCAGCAAAGGCATGCAATTTCTACTGAGCAAAGTTTACAGCGAAAAAGCAAACGTGGTAAATGGAGGCCAGGATTTTCCTCGAGCATGCTGCAGCCCAGAAAAAATTACACCCAAACATTTCCACCTCTGTGATCTTTTCCAGTTGAATCTTGTGACCTTCTACATGCAGCAAAATAAAATAGTGCTTTCAGGGTTGGTTGTTTTCATTTTTTTCACTAGTGAGTTCTTAGAGAGTTTCAGAGTACCTTAATTGCAATTTGTGAGCTGCCATTATAAGTTACTGACAGAAGGACTTTTGTTTCCTCTAACTGCATTCTCAGGATTTTCGTTAATCAGTTATTGATCCATTTAGATTTCCTATTCAACATCTGAAACGAATGAAAAGCATACTGTTTCAACTGTCTTGTGTATGAAAGCAATTTCAGTACACCTAACAATTAAAGAGAAAATTGCAAAATTGTACTGCCACAGATCATTTTCATATTTATTTCTGCAGCAATAAATTACTTGAAAATTTAGAAATACCAGATACGTTAAATTTGGAATCAATGCTTTAACCTAACATGGCATTGACACTGCAATACAATAGTGCCACCAATTACTTTGGTAAGCAATGAAATCCATGTAAAACATATGTGTTTTCTAGAAATGAGAAATCAAGGCTATGCATATTTAGATTCAAAAAAGTCTTCCAGATCAAGATGTCAGCCAAATATCAAGTGGAACAGCATTTATTACCTTTCTTAACATTTCTCCTGTCAGAGCCTGGCATGTATAACAATCGGTCCTAAAAGGTTTCTTGCTTTTTTAAAAGAAGCACTGATAAGCTGGAATTTCAGAAATTTTTCATTAGAATATAGAATACTTTGGGTTGGAAGGGACTTTTAAAGATCATTAATCCACACACACCCACCTCTGCAATGAGCCAAGACATCTTCAGCAAGGCCAGGTTTCTCAGAGCCCCGTCCAACCTGGCCTTAAATGTTTCCAGGGATGAGGCATCCACCATCTCCCTGGGCAACCTGTGCCAGTGTTTCATCACCTTCATCACAACACGTTTTAATGTAGTTTAAAGCCATTCTCTTTTATTTTATTATCCTTTGCTTTATTATAAGAGGTCCTGCTTAAAAGTCCTATAAGGCCCCATTAAGTATTGAAAGGCTGCAGTAAGATCTCCCCAGCGCCTTTGCTTTTAATTCATTGTTATTACATAGGGAATCACTAGGATAAAATCCTAATGACAACAAGGAATTTAGAGCAGAATAACTTGAAAAGTTAACATGATTAAATTTCCATAGATCAACCCTAGCCCTGGTCATGTCAGAATCAAAACTATTATCCTCAACTCTGAATTTCATCCTTACTGTTTGCCAACTCTGCAATATAGACTAAGAGTACTCCAAAGCATGCTTTTTTTGTAAGGTCAAATCTACATCAATGAATCACTAATACATCACTAATGAATTTGAGAAAAAGGAATTTTTTTTGTTTTGTTTAGAGATGTTTGACAAAATGTTTATGCCTAGCAGTATTGAATCTAGATTTCTTCAGAGCCAACACTGTTTCCCTGACTTCTCTCAGCTTTGGATCAAGTATTTAGTGACCTACATCTCGTCTAGTGCAACTAAAGCAGCAAGCTTATGACTCCTATTACATGATCAAAATAGGTGAAGACTGTTTAGAACAACCCCCCCACACAGATTGAGATCTCTGCAGCATCAACAGTGATGCAAAACCTATGATAGAAATCAAATTTTAACACAAAAGGGAGTTCAGAATACAACTGCCACCCCAGATGTGAAAGACGTAAAAACTGTAAACCAGGAGCAGAGTGGGGTGGTGAAAATACTCAGCAAACACTTCTCAGTATCTCCAAGGTAAAGCATGTAGGGAAGTTAAGTGACAGAACAGGTCACATAGCACACGGACAGAGGAATTCTACAAGAAAGGGTCAAATGGAAAGATCAAGCTGTTGTTCAGTAAACACTGAATAATCAAAAGCAAACTATACTGAATGTGACATTTCACCAGCTCCAGTGCTTGAATTGCATCCCCACCCTGCAATATGACCTCTTAAAAACATCTAAAGAAATCAGAACTAATAAAATCTTCTTTAGTATAACAATACATCAATTTTTTTACAAGTAACTGAAAATTGTGAACCATGTACTCCAGATAAACTGGATAGTTTGTAATAGCAGGATGTTCAGACATGGCTATTCACGTTCCTACTTTAACTTTTAAAGTAGATTCTGTATAGATTTCTTACATTGTAGACAGGCTAAAAACGGGGCCACCTGACCATCTTCTCAAAGCCCTACAATTTCCCATTAAAACTTCCTTGCCTGTTTGAACTATATAACTGCCTACATACTATAACTGCCTTGATATGAAGGCTTACTCTTATTATTGTCATCTAGAAGGCAAAATAAATGAGAAAATAGGAACATAATTGCCTTTTCATATACTTATTCTTTCAGGTCTCAGCAAGGTGTACATCCACTATTGACTCTGTTATGGCAGTAGCTGGATTAGACACTGCAGATTTACCATCCTCATCCATCAGGGAGCAGAACACTCTATTGTCATTCCAATAAAAGAAAGAATCACACACCTCTGTGCCAGCTTACAACTCCTCTTCGACACTAACAAGTCAACTATACTTAGCATATGTACAAGTGTAAATAACAAAAGTATTAGAGAGCAACACTTTTAAGATTGAGGGGGTTCTTTCATCTTTGACTTGCTACTCAGCAAGATGATAAGATCTAAAACCATCTCTGCTAAAATTATCTACATAAACAGTTCCTAACTCTCTTCAGGAGTTATTTTGGCATCAGAGGAGATAAATTATTGGAAAGAGGACCACAGTCTGCTGCATCCTAAATCAACAGAACTACTGAGTTGTAATTATAGCTGCATACAGTGAAAAATTTCAGTACAAATTCCCTTTTACCCAATTTAATCCCCTTAAAGCCAATTTAAACAAAAATCTCTAAAAAGACTGAGCAAAATACAGACAGGAGTTGCTAATTTTGAAAATACAGTTTGAAAAATCTTGCACCAAATCTCAGTAGATGTTGAGGGGACTATCTTTTATAATTAGTTCATCCAATCCAATGGGAAATGCTCATTGGATGCCATAACAGTTACGTGGACACAGAGGGGGAATGATTAAACCCCATGCATATCCCTATACTTTGCAACCCTAGACCCACTTTTCAGTAAGAAGATAAGACAGTGAGTGTGATCTTCCCAAAGCATGAGCGAAACAAAGACAGAAGTTTTCCCAGACACAAACATTATCACCAAATTGCCAGCCCTGAGGTGGGGTGTTTGCAGGCCTCCCTAAGGAGCTGCTCAGGAGCTGAGCACTGGAGCACGGCAAGCTCAAGGCAGCAAAGGCTTTTCCTTGTGCTCAGGAAACACAGAAACATTTCACAACTGACAGAAAAATAATGGTTTAGCAGTTCTGCAGCCTGAAGTCCAGGTTTGTGTTGTATTCATAAAAGGCCTGATGAGCCTTGGCTCAAGCTCAAGTTATGCAAATCCCAGGTGGCTGATCCGCAGAGCTTTTGTGCAGGTTTCATTGCAATTCACTTTTGGGCAGTTCCAGTCTCTGCTCACGCAGCTCTGCTTTCTGCTTCTTGGAGCTGGGTGAGTGGCTTATAGCCAAGAAATTCTTCACAGTTGTGATTACTTAATTCCCTTGGGCACTTGGAATTCACATGCAAAGTATGCCTGGATACATACATGTGTACTCATACCACAGGTGGGCACGCGCATATCCTGCATGTACACAGAGACAGCCAAAGCTCTGAGCATCTGACAGAGTCAGCATTTATAGGAACTCTGGCAATGCACAGGAAAATATAATTCTTTTCCTGGTGATAAAGTCACATGCCAAATTTTGTGTTCCTATCAGTCCTCTCAGAATCACTTCCACAAACACTTGCATACGAGAATTTAAAAATCTAGTAACATCTCAACCATGTGACTGAAAACCATCAACATCTGGGCCTGATTTTTATAGCAATTTCAACCCATATTGTCACAATGCAATTTTCATGCTGCTTTAGCCAGTACATCTGTCAGTGACAATGTGGTCAGTCTAACGAGACGGTCAATTCAAGAACACCAGCTGTGATTAGGTTGTACCCACCTCTGAAAACTTCCTGACCCATTAGTCACAGGATATCTTGTAAATGTCCTTGCAACAGGTGGCACCATTCACTCTCCTGATATCCTGATGTGTTAATCCTGATTTCATACAAGCCTGAGGAGAAAAATCAATAAGCAGCATTCATGTTCAAAGTATTGTCTCCAGCAAAAAGTTTGCATAATTTTATCTGCAATGAAAATGTACCAGGGTGAATAATATTGAGAACAAAGAGAAAACAAGAAAATAGTTTTTTCTTACTGGTTTTGCTTACTGTATTTCAGCAGGACTACTAACTCTGGTGTGTCTTATCCTTGGATCTTCCCTTTCCTCTTTCCAAAAATTCAATAAAAATACATTTCCTTTAAAAAAGTGTGCTTTTAGAGCAGATAGATCATATTCTGTCCCTCCTGGCCCTCGCCTGGGGAGCTAAAGTTAGCGAACTGAGTTATTCTCTTAATACTGCCACTCCACACTAAATAAACTACCTGTCAAAAAACCCCTGAAAATTAATGCAGCAGGCAACCAAGAAACTTGGGAGATGCTGGAGCTGGAGGTTAAATGTGCCAATTGCAACTCCCTGGGAACCACTGGGACAATGTTTGGGCCCTGCTGAATTCTGAACTCAGCAGGAAACAGGAACCAATCTAGTAAAAGTGCAAAGTATTACCCAGACTATTAGAACAATAGTAAGGGTAAGGATTATGTCAACAAGCCACTCAAAATCTGCTCCCGAGTCACTCTGGCAAGTTGGCTTCTTCTTATGGTTATCCTGAGAATTCCCTGCTCTGAGGAGCACTTCTTCAGGATGGACTTGCTCTGTAGTCACCTGAGCTCCAGAGATGAGTGGGCCCATTTTAGAAATTTGCTGAATTTGAGATTCCTGGACTATTGTCATCCTTCTCCTATTTGGTTTTATCCAGGCTACCTTAGATATGTTCCTGCAAAATTTTTGTACCTCAATAAGTGGCAGAAAAAATACAATGTTCAACCTACACGTGTTTCTAGTTCCATAACTGTAGCCATGTTTGAGCATAGTTACAGAAATTAAGAAACTAATACTACTTCAGTTATTTAGATATGAGCTAGAACTCGAATGTGAAATCATGTGCCTTTTGAAGGCATAGCTAAAAGAAGTGTAGGGGAAACACAAGGAGAGTTTTTGTTCGTAAACTCCTAAACAAAAAGGCCAGGTCTGAGCTGCTTCCTTGCAGTCAGAGACTGGCCCTTAAACTTGTGCAAGTCTAGATACCACTTTTTTACTCATCACTACCCACCCTTGAGTCTTATATATATATATAAATGTAAGTCTACATCAGAAAATGAGACATCTTGCATATAAAAGGCATATCAAGAAGTAATGACATTTTTCTGTAGAAGAGCGTAACTGCTGGCAATTTCATTTAGAACAGTCCCTTTGAAGTCAAGTCCAGAATGTGATTGCAGTACAGGATTTTCTAGTTAATATCTCTTCTCTTTTTCTCCTTATTTCTCCTGTAGGTGTAGTACCTGCTGACTTTTAGCTAGAACCTGAATGCCCCAAGGGAGACAGAGTTTTCTAACTTTCTACCTCTTCATTTCAGGCACATTTTTAGCATTTCTCTAAAGACTATATATCTGCAAATATCATATCCTTTCTACCACATACTGAATTACTGAAAAGAAAATTGTCAAAAAGAAAGATAATGTCACACAGATTCAGATTTAACAATGTGTTTTAGGGAAAGTAGTGGGGTTTTGGGTTTTTTTTTTTAGCAATACTTGACAGTTCTTCTTTGAGAAGACAAAGCAAAGGGACATCCTGGCAAACATTTCAAAGTATAGTAAAGTTAGGGCAAGAATGGTTCTTCAAGAACCCAGGCAGGATTCTCATTATTCAGCTGAAAAAGAATAAATTCATATCAAGGAGGTATAGAAATCTGAATTTAGCTCAGTTTACAGTGACTTTTATAAGAAGAGAAAACTAAGTTCCACCAGATAAAGAATCTGAAATTTCAATGCAAGGTGAAAAAATATGGCCTTACAACAAGATGGGTATCTAAACTCCATTTTCATTAATAATTCTATTTTTCCATATTTTTTGCATGTGCATTGCAAACATGATCTTTTAAAAATGGTTTATTACAATCAAAGTAGACAACGTTCCTCATTTATAAAGATTGCAAGCTGTTAATTTTGCCCAGATTTATTTGTTTGGGGAGGAATAATACCTAAAACAAATTTAACAATGTTTTTTTGTTGAGCTCTTCTAGAAAAACAAAAGTACAGAAAATCAGCCTAATTGCTTTTATAAAAGTTAATGACCTTTTATTGTGTTTCTGGATCAGCATGAATTAATGCCAGGTTATTTAGCAGAGAAATTCAACTTTATCATAAAAACTTCAACTTTATAACTACTCTTTGTAGCATCTGGCAGCTTTATGTTCTGAATATTTTGTTTTCACTGGGCTGGTTTGTGGGTTTCAATGGCATAGCTTGAGAGGTCTTTCCTTTATCTCCCCTCAAACTGTCACACTGATCCATTCATGGGATCTGAGAAAAGTTCCTGCTTTTCCTTGACCAAGACACTGTTGGAGTGAGCATACAGAAGGGAAGGCAAGTTTTGCAAAGGTGTTTCTTCAGTGCAACACCAAATTTATACATAAACAACATTTCACTAAAAGGCAATAAACCTGAAGTTTTTGACCAGCACCAATTTGTTTAAGCACATCACCAGAATGGAAGTTCAAGGTAATCCATACAGTCCACAAGAACTCATGATAAACATCTTCAGTTCCCGGTGTTTCTGGCTAAGCTAGATGTCACAGTCACTACAAAACTTAAGTCCTCCATTTTGTCTCACAAAGGAGGAGAAAATGACCTTCTAAAACCAGCTTTCCCAAACCAAAAAGAACAGTGACCTTACATTATTTAACCTTCATCATCACTCACTGGATAACAATTAGTACTCCAGGATACCAGTCTCAAAAGCCAGTATTATGTCATCACTTACAAAATAACAGTCAAACTATCTCTGAGCACAGAAGTACCAACCACCCCTAGTAACAACTATTCTTATAACCACAGTTCCTATCACTATGGACCATTATCACCTTTTCATGTCATTTCTGGGAATATCACCTACTAGGACCAAACTGACAGAGATTAAAACAGAGATAAACAAGACTAAGACTGTAAATCATGCAAATTTTCCATTGATTGTAAAACCTCACATATATTTCTATCAATAGTGAAAGGAAGAAATGTAGAAACTCTAAACAAGAGGCAGACTGAGGCAATTAAATACCAAAGTAAAACCAATTGTCATGCTTCTTTAAAAGAAGTCATTATTTTTTCTTATACTTTGGTAAACTATTCTAAAGTATATGAATTAAGTTTTATGTTTACGTTAAAAAAAAAAAAAATACCACCAAATCCCAAACTTTCCATTTCAACAAATTTGAGGACTGGGGATCTAAAATTCTTTTATATAAACAATGAATTGGAAACTTACTCCTTTTTAACATTTACATGTAAATGTTGTCTCTACTATTTATGTGACAAACACTGACATTCATTCATCATGCCAGAAATTCATGTCCTCAGAGAAAAACCAGCCTATATTTATAACATCACATTGCACTGTTTGTTTGCTGGGTTTGGTTTTGTCTGAATACTGTGCCTGTTTCTCTTCCAGAAAGTCCATTAAACTTTGATTAGGTTCAAGATAATAAGAAAAAACAGCAGATGCCTTCATTTTAATTAAATCCAAACACGTGGATTTAGGTCAGGAAATAACTGTTTCAGCTAACAGAATCTTAGAGTGGTACCAATTAATTTTGCAGGTATCCCACCTCTTCAATGGGATCAGTTCACAGTGTATCGGGTGGCAGAGCAAGATGCAATAAAAACAGGGACAGCATAACAAGTACAAATTGAAATCCTATTTGCTAATCTACCTATTAGAACACCAAACCAAAAGCAAGTTGGCTCTGTGGAAGCTGTAAAAAATGCTTATACAACAATCATTACAACTGCAGTCTGAAGGTTGTCACTTCTTACTTGTAACTCGGGGGAAAAGTGGACAAATTAATTGGTTTAAGTTCAAGCCTCTCTAAATGAATTAAAAACCTCATAGCATTCAAAAGTCTGTGAAATTGTTCAAAAGTCCATGAAAGGGATACTAAATAGAATACTAAGTAGAGTGGGCCATAATGAAGCCTGTTGATTTTTTGACCTCCAGCAGATTGCATTGTTCTTTCATTGTATGTGCCCATTGTCTGTGGGAGTGAGTGTCTGGTCAATGACAATTATTTGTTCAAATACTGAGACATGCAAATGATGTGGTCCCAGTTATTTCCCTTCCTAAATTCCATCTCATAGATATAGAATGTATGGTGCAATGGAGTACTCAGCACAGACCTTCATGAGTATCCCATGACCACAGGATTGGCATTGGTTCACTGCATAAGAAGCAGTATTTTTCCAGGAAGTTAAAGAATATGATTAAAATCCACTTTCCATCAATTACTCCTACTCTGCATTTTACTTAATATCATACATAGCTGCCTTGAATTACTAAATTAATGTTTACATAGAATCAAAATCTTCTGCAATTAAATACCTTTTTACTTAAGGTAGAAATATGTACATTGAACAACAAATGCAACAGCACAGTGTGTAAAGAAAACTGGGATGGGATCAGGGGCTGGCAGGGAAAAACTTACAGCAATAATCTGAACATTATTTTCAACCGCAAGGATTTTTTAAAAAAAAGTGTGACTTCTACGTTTTCTTAATGTTACTATGACAACTTTCTCTACATCGAGTGGAGGTGTTCTAGGGATGCAAAAAAGCTCCTTGACCTTTGGCAAAATTTTAAATTCTCCAGAAGTGCTCTCCCTGTAGTATCCAAAGGCTCAGATGAAACTTAAACAGATGAAATTCTGCCTTTTCAGTTATATCTGTTGAATTTTATTTGAGTTACTAGCACTACACAGAAGAAAAAAAAAATCCTTGTCCAGTAGAATTTAATATGAGTAAATCTCAGGTTTATTTAGACATACTTAAGTGGCTTAGCATTGTTATTAGAAGTCTAAAATCTAATTTCCAACACAAATTAATTTTGACACTCAGGAGCCTTGCAGTCAGCAATACCTTTATCCGTGGAGCTAATTTTCACTAACACTACTGCCCCTTTGAAAGTACACACTCAAACACAAACACCACTATCATCCTCCAAAAAAAACCCCAAATAAACAACAAAACCCCAAAACATTCACTGTGCAACAGATTCTCTTCAAGAGCATGCAACACTCTAATTAAAGACTTAGATGAACCTGGAAAACAAGATGTAGCTCAATGTGATTTTGCCAGCTATGTATCACACTAGACTAACCTGACAGCTTTTCTTCAATAGATTTTCAATACAACATAAGTGAGGTACAAAGAAAATCTTATCTAACAGGATTTCAGGAGCACATTACAGATGGTGTCACATTAGAGCTCGCATTAAAGTCAGAAAGCCAGGATTAGCAGATGAATTTAAAACATACAAAGAATTAAGGAGTTGAAGGAAAGGAAAATGACAGCAGTGAAAGGGAACACATCTGGTAAGAAACAGGTTATTTCAAATTCCCCAAGGACTACTCTCATGAAGTATTTCATTTAGTACTCTTACCAATGGCGTGGACACAAATAGGAGTGAGAAAGTAACATCATCTTTAATAAAGAGGAAGATGAAGTTATCAGAAAGATGGAAATCTTGAGGACCACAGTAGGAGAAGAACCAAAATTCAATTGCATAAAAAGAAAGTAATTTTCTTGGCTAACTTGGAATTCAGGCCCAGAAAGCACCTGAAGAAAGGACATGAAGGAAAGATGATCACAAAACTGTGATACAGACCCAAGAGATTATATTACGGCCTTAGGACACACCAAGTAAGAAAAATAATGTAATTCTACAAGACATTCTCTGGATCAGTGCATAAAACACTCATCAACTGTCTTCAAGTAAGACAGAACAAGAATTGGTACAGAACAAGACCCTCAGATTGAACAGGAGAACAATGAGCTGAAAGTAAAGGGGGTCTTGGGTTGGTTGGTTGGTTTTGGGGATATCTAAACAAAAGAATTGCAATGAGTAGAGCCAAGGCTCTGAAGAACTACTTTGATGCTAAAGGAAAAGGATAACAAAACAAAAAACAGATCAAAACAAACCCAAACAAACAGGCAGTGCCTTGTTGTGAGTAAATGTAGGCTAGAAAGGAGAAAAATCCAAACTGTTAGATCAATGATATCTTTCACGATTTTCCTGACTGCTTTAAACATAAGGCTCACTAAATTAATGAAAGAAATTACACGACACGGAATTTGCAGCATTAGGGGACAAAACTTGATGACATTAGAAGTTCTGTCCTGTTTGGAAGGAACCTATATCCATCACCTACCATCATTTTAGGAAAAATGAGTAACATCTTTTTACACCTAGAAATCAGAACACAGCACATGTAGCTGATTTACATTTAAAACCTGTCTTCTGCAGTAGAGGTCAATCATTCTGTCCATAACAGTGACCTCAGGGAAAAAAGCTTGCCATGACACATAAGGAAAACACATTGTTCAGACACAAACCTTTTGAATTCCCTGCATATTTTCACCATTATCAGTGCCTCATTATTTTGAGACTACTTGTAGACATCTTTTAGAATCTATCTATGGCAAGAAAAAGTCATAGCAAATACAAAATAAAACTTTTCCTGATGAGAGTTGCTGACCTAAAATTTCATAGTCTTTAACACACTGAGCACTCCTTATCCACAATCCATTATCCATGGTATATTCCAAAGTGTCAAGTAAATACAGTAAAATTATGAATTACTGAATGAAATACAGGTCCTGCTCTACAAAAAGGAAGATGCTGTAGATAGATTAGCAACATCATGTGTAGATATTAACACTTAGCAGTAATGCCAGGAGTATAATTGAATGTGTTTTTAATGGATACATCACCTGTTTATTTCAGGGAAAAAATAGATGCCCAAAAGAAATCTTCTCTTCTCCCATCTCTGTTTCCTATCACTATTTCTTTATTTAACTCTTAGCCTCCTTTCTACTGCTATTTACAGTTCCTCTGTCCTCACAGCTCATACTTCTCCTCCTCCCAGCCCATTCCACTCTGCATTTATGCATGTAGCATTAGACAATATTTTAAATATCGCACACAGATACACACACTGCACCCACCCACCCTGAAGCTCACCCCCCTCAACAGGGTCCATACATATATACATATGTCACTGTTAAATTGCCCTCCCTTGATTCTGTGACGGATACAGACCTTGCAGTTTTCCACAATAAGAAAGTTTCCATCAGAATTTATAAAAGCATCACAGGCAGGCCCACCTTCTGTCACTAGCACCGAGCTCCAAGCCACAGTGAAATAAAACTACAAAGATTTCCAAGCCAACAGGAACCTTTCCTAGGAAGCCCATGCAGCCAGGAATAACACTGCACATGAAGCTGCCACCTCTGCCCCAAATGCAATAGGAGCACTTGCAGGAGAGCTCTGCTGAAGAAAATGTTCCATGTGCTACATCAGACCTCAAGCTCAGGAATCACCCTGGCTCTCTGAGGGCTTGTTTCCCATACTAGCACTTCCCTTCCTAAGGCCCAGGCTTTTACTGTGAACACTTTGTAAAAGTCATGCTGTCCATAGCACAGAAACAGGCAATTCACTGGCCTTCTGCAAGGCGAGAAACTCTGTCCCTGTGTCTCTCTTTTAGCCTATGCAAGCAAACCTTGTTCTCCATTTGAAAAAAAAAAAAAAAAATACTGCCTCATTTGGACCTTAGCTTTCATCTGGAAAAAACATCCAACTTTAGGTACAACCTAAGAAACTATTTATTAAGTGTACACCTTGCTCTGAAATATGGAACTTTCTAGTACACAAGCACAGATCTCCTGTTTCTGAAACAGCAGTGACACTATGGGGCACAGCCAAGAGAAGCAAAGAAACCACTTGGGCAGCTTTGCACAGCATGTTTTCACATTTATGGTCCTATTCCAGATCCACATCAAAATCTTATCTGATTTTAAGGAGCATTTTACAACTAAACCTGATTTAATAAACAAATAACTTAAAATCATTTACCAAGACCTGAATTGCTAAAATGCCTTGTATTGGCTTTCTGAGAACATTTGATGCAAAGGCTGCCTGAGAAATGAGAGGTGCTGAGCCTCTAATTTGGAAATTTTGTTTCTCTTGGGCTGATGCACTACCCTTAATTCCAACTGCTGGCAGTAAACAACTTCAATGTGAGGGCTATTAAGAAACAATCATTCAGAGTAAGCCTCATGGGTGACAGAGCTTGTGTTTCCAAGATTCAGTTTAAAACTGAACAGACACAAATATGGAGAAAATGCAGCTCAGTGGAATGGATTGATCAGCCAGAAATAAAATCTGGATAACAAAACTTAATATCCTGATTTATATGTGTGTGATTTTTACAAGTATGTGTCATTAAACTTGTAACTTTAATTAGAGACTCTTGTGACATGTGGACATATTCCACGAACTTAAAAATCGTTCCTGAACAGTTTTTAAGTCCTACTCTTAAAATGTTCTAGTATGAAAATGGAAGTGTTCTTTTCACCCACCATCCCAGTCTCAATCGTTTCATCCCTGTTACTTTTATAAAAATCCAAAGAGATTTTGTAACACAAAAATGAAACCGGTTTAGATATGGTAATGATCTAATGCCTTTTATCCTATATGTATGCAGAAATACCAGAAGTCAAACACTTCTAAGCCTTCCCCCCTACTCCCCTGAATACTCCCATAACAATTCTTTAAAACTCTGCTGCGGATTTTGAGGCAGACTAATGCAGTGGCTGTTTCATGGCATAGCCTGAGGCTACAAATGCTCCCAGCCCTCAAATGTTATCCTTCAAAGTTTTCAGAAGTTTCTCAATTCTTTGTTTAGCTATCACATGGAGTCTCAAACACAAGTTTCACACAAGCTAACACTGAAAATAATTAAAAATCCCTCTGCCTTTATAAATAATTCATTACAGAAAATACAACATATATCATATGCTGACTGCATTTCATTGTTAAATCAGAGGTGTGCATTCTGCTCATGGACATCGAAGGCCAGCTTCTCAATGAGTGCAGAAATATCACTTGACTTCAAAAAAAGATATTTAACATTGATTTATCCCATGTCAGTTTATAATTGTGGACAAATCAATTAAAACCTTATAGTGGGGTTCCACCTGATTACATTTCTGCATTTTCTTTAAAAGTTTAGAGAAAAATAAGGGAAATTAACACAAGTTTCATGAAAGTAGGAAACAGATACTTTTGACATAAGAACTACTTGATATTAAGGGTAAACCAGAGTCTACCTGTGTTCTGGGAACAGTTATCTGCCCATACATACACAATTTTATTTGGATAGTTATTTCTCTAAATTCGCAGCAAAAATATAGCATGAGAGTTGTGAAAGGAATTAATTATAAGACAAAACAACTGCTGATGAGAACAATACTTTTCAAAATAAAGATATGATTTTCAAAGTTTTCATGTTCTGAAAGCATAATTAGCTAACAGGCATTAAATACTTAGATTTAGAAGCATGCCTTGAAAGCGAGCTTGGTTTGTAGCTGGACAACAAAACAACTACAAACAACTAACCAAAAACCTTACATGCAAAATTAAGCAAGCAAACAAAAAAGCTGCACAATTTCTTTCTATTCCACACTCTCTTTCTGAGTTATGGGTGGTCCTGGCACAGAGAAGACTCATTCTGCTGACCTGCACCAACAGAAACGTCCCCAACTTCAAGGATTTTAAACCCTCAATACTGTTCATGACACCGGTTTGGAGAAGAGTCTGTAATACTGAAAATTAATAACTAGTGCTTCTGATAGTGCTTTTACATTTCAATATGAGAGCAGAATGAATCTAGTAACATGGATCTGTTTTACTATTGCCATTCAGAACTCTGAGAACAGTAAAACCCTTAAGAATTATATCAGTTCCAGGCTGCTACTCTGAAAGCCTACCAACAACAAAGGACAATTGAGATATAGATAAAAATATTGTTTCCCCTTCACTTCAAGGCAATGAGGATAAAATGTTTTAAATAGGGTGCATCCCCCCCTCACGATAGTGAGAAGAAACACACGAAAGAAGGAAGAAAATATCTCAGTAAAATTCCTCCCTTTAAGATGGAATGCAGCCAGACATGTAAGTGGCCAGAGACATCAGTTAAGGACAGGCCTGTGCAGAACTGACACCATCCACACTCTGCCTGAGACATTGATGCCTTAGGTTTTAACTTTTATATTTTTCAAATTCTGTATTCCCAGTGTGTAACTCTGCAGTGTCCTGTAGCCTGTGAGCTGCTGCTCTCTCATGCTGAGACAGACAGAACAAAGCCTCTCCAGGCTGCTCTCCAAGGACACCCAGCCCGGCCTAGGCCCAAAATGTGTAACCCAGCATCTTGAGAAGGGGGGCAAGCTGAGGGGAAATTACATCATTAGCTAAAGTTTAATTGGTGAAATTGAGTTGATATGCAAATGGACCAAAGCTATAAAAGTGTGAAGAACTCGTGACTCGGGGTCCATCTTGGGTGTAGCCTTTGGCCTGCCCAGGGTGTGCCTCTGAAGGCCTTTCAAATAAATATCCACCTTTATTCTCTTACTCCTGTCTAGTCTCTGTTTCTAGGTTGGCCTCTTTTGGCATCAGCATGCCATTGTGCCCTGGAGGAGAGCCACTGCATAGGCACAGCATTCACCTTGGGGATGCTCTGCATCAGCTGATAAACAAACAAAAGCTCTGCCTCCAGTCCTATATACAGGACCACATGTAGTTCCGGCTGTGGACTTGCCTATGGAATGAGAATTTCCAATTGCCTCTTGTCTCTAAAAAAGCCACCTTTTTGCGCAAAGTAACCTTCACACCAAAGTCCTACCAGCAAAATTAAAAAGAGAAATGTGGCTCATTAGGGACATGTTGTGCCAAGTGAAACAATAACTAGGACAGATTTTGATCTCAGTTATTATGGAACAATTCAGCTCTAATTTCACCATCTTCCATAGTGTTAGGATCATCCATTAGCTTCCGGTGGATTTATTCCGGCATAAACAAGGATAGAATCAGGGTCATCTGAACAGATGATAACATGTCTTGCACTGGGCTATGGTAGTAACCACGCTGATTCACTCCGAGTTACTTGAAACTCTGCATTTCCACTTGGATATATGTACACCCAATACAGTACTGCTTGCATTTGTAGGACTGGGAAATTAAACTCTTTTTCAAAGGCGTTCCTTTTGAGTAGAAGTCATGTTTTAGCTTTCACTAATCTTAAGCTTTCAGTTGTGATTAAGGAGATCAGCATCAAAACCAAATGAAAAATTGAGCAATTTTACTTCCTTGAGTTTAATAACTTCTTAATTTAAGATGGGATATTTATTTTCACATAAAGTATTGGCAATTTTTTGGCTTTGAATACCTTCCTTTTAAAAATGAGGGGAAAAGTACTCCATTTGTGATTGCTTTGACGTTATATTACCCCATCACATAGAATAACTCAAGCTCTCCAGACCCAAGCTGACATTCAGAAAGCCAAATGATCAAGCCATGTCAGTAACTTAGCTCTGTTTCTAAATATTTGGGTACTCTGTTTTCATCTGTGTTTTTAATTCGACACAAAGACTATGAAACCTGTCCTCATTCTTTTTCTGCTTTACCATCTCAAAGAGAATTTTTCATATTTCTGATTGTCCAAAATGTTAAATGACAGAGTACAGGAACTATACAATAATCATAACATTGATTCAAGTAAAACTAGCAATGAAAGTAAGCAATTCTAGTGCTATGGGATGAAAGAAAAAATTGAAAATATGATCCTAAAGGATCATGGTTTTTTAACCAGCCTCCTTGGCCCATCAGGTTCCCCATACTCAGAGCACTGGTGAGGCTGCAGTGAGTCCCATGTTCAGTTTTGGGCTCCTCATACAAGAAAGACATTGAGGTGCTGGAGCAAGTCCAGAGAAGGGCAGGGAAGCTGGGGAAGGGTCTGGAGCACGAGTCTGAGGAGGAGCAGCTGAGGGAGCTGAGGGTGTTTAGCCCAGAGCAAGGAGGCTCAGGGCAGACCCCATCCCTCTCTACAACCACCCAAAAGGAGGCTGTAGCCAGGTGGGGGTTGGCCTCTTCCCCCAGATAACAGGGATCCTTTTAACTAACCAATACCAGAGCTGTGCCTTGATTTGTTGCTGCAGATGCTTTATTTAAAGAAATTTCTCATAGTCTTATTACTGTGGCTAAGAAAATGAGAAGCAGTCCTTCTGAGAGTCTTTGTCAGGTTTCATGCTCATCACAAGCCAGCTGGTGCTTAAAATTAATTACAATTGGTTACCTTAGTAACACTAAATCATGCTTGAAAGTTTCAATATTGTTTATCCTTATAGGTTTCCACAGCAATTTCGGTTGCAGTGGTAAAAGATTGAGGACCAAAGTTCAGCAGAAAAAGCAATCTAAACTGACCCCACCACTGAACCAGCACCCCTTTCTCTCTCCACCTTTCAAAAATGCATTTATAGCTTGTTGCATTCTGTTTTAAAACGCCTGATCTTTGAGCATCTACCCTTAAAAGGCTGTTCATAAAATGCCTACTGTTCACATCAGATACCTACTGCTCCAGTCATAGATTCTTAGACCTCTGCTAAATTGATATTGATTTATATTCAATTAAAAGCATAAGGTAACTGGGCTGAGAGCAGAGACTGAGGAGCTTGTTTTGCTGTTTTTAAACAGAGAAGAATAAAACTATTTTATATACATCAGGCCACTCTCAGCAGTCCAAACTGCCCCTGTACTTAGGATCAAGAGGTGTCAGAAGAACATTAAGTCTTACTCAGTTGCCTAGGCTTGAAAATGAAATTTCATTTTACTGGTAAGATGGGCTTTGCAGTGTACAGATTTTGCTGCAGAGTGAGGGGTGGAGGGTTGTAAACTTGGTGCCTAAATGTTTGGGTATATTTTGATAACCCATTCTTTTCTACCTTAGGTTTAAAAGATTTTAAAGATAAAGATCTTACTTATAAAGCAATTGCCAAATTTGTAGCTTAATTTTCTACTTGCTACAGAAGTAGTTTGAGACTTTCCTCTTAATTCTATAGAGTATAAAACACTACCAGCGAACAGTTCTGAACAAAGCTTCTTCACATTACTGCAAACTGATGACTTTATTCAATCAACTATGTCCCTGCAAAACATGAGCTGATACAGTCATACCCCTTACCCAAATTTTATCATCTCCACCATGGCATTTTCCTCCTTCTCTGAAATACGAGGAAAAAGTAGTCCTTTTGGGGTAAAGAGCTACTTTTTTTCCTTCTACAGCCAAGGCAATCCCAACACCCCCACTGCAAGTGGTTTTCCACAGTTGCTTCTTGCTCTACAGCTTTTGTCACAAGGGGCCACCCAAAAGGAGGCTGTAGCCAGGATATTACCTCTCTCTCCTAGGAGAGAGGTAATATAACCTCTCTCCTTACAGGTCTGCAGGACAAAACTGGGAAACAAAGCTCAGGGTCTGAGCAAGTCATGAGTCTCAAAAGCTCACTATGTGGCAGGAGAGCACAGAGCTAAGGTTCAAGGTTAGAAGAAAAATCAGTGTCTAAACTTGTCAATAACAGACCTTTCAATTCTCACTTCTCTGTCTTCTTGTCTGTACCTCTTCCACACTGCTACCTGCTAAAACATTCATAGTGAGATGCCTACTATCTTCTCTTCCTGATCCATGTGCCAATCACCCATGCTGGACACCTGGAGTGGGAGCCACCACGTTTGTGTGCTGTAGGGAGAGCACCTAGCAGGGCTCACATGCTCAGAACAGCAGAGCTTCTCCTCCAGGTGCTCCAGATGGCCTGACTCAGCTGCACACACCCACCTCAGGGACCATAAAGCAAATACCCAAATCAGACATCCCCCTGCTGATGGGACTCAATACAGGCAGGTGCATGCACTGCCCCTTCAGAAAACTGTGCGAGAATTTCACAGAGTTCCCTGGTTCTTGTAGAGCCTGGAGTGAGGCTATAAAGAGTAAATTGACAACTGCTGGGCTGAAGAATAGTGACCTCCCTTGGTAAAAATACCAGTATATCAACTGATGCAAAATGATGTCTATTCAGAAGGTGAAGAATGAAGTGCAATTAACCCCGCTTTGCAATCAAGGCGTGTGTAAAGCAGAGCTCTGGCACCCGTGATCAAAGCAAGTCCAAGGCATTTCTTGAAAAGCACTATTTAAAACATATCCCCTCTTTCACAGTAACAAATAAAAACGTGCTCTTTTCACTTTTCCAGTTGCACAGAGAGTTAGCACCACAGAGACACAGGGGTCCATGTTGGTCTAGAACAGCACATGAAGCACATTAAAATTCCTCTTTCTTTTCACATATTATATAGAAGTTTTCAGGTATTTCTTTTGCAACTAATATAACAGGTGAAACCAGAATGCTTGACTATAAGAAACTCTGAATTGAAGTGAAAGTGTAGAGTAGCTGAGCACTGACCTCCCCCTGCTCTTAGTGCTGCTCTCACTGGCACAGCCACAGAGAAAGAAGTAAGTAGGCTGAGCAGCACAGAGTTGTAAGAACAAACCTGAGATATTCAGGGATAGAAAGTCCTCTATTGTCCAGCAGAAGAAAGAGGGGAAGAAAAGCATGCAATTAAAATAACACATTCCTCCTGAACAGAGACAAAACCACGGGAGTACCCAGTGGGTGAATTTAGGGGCACCTTTTCTTGAAGTGCTCTATTCATAGAGCAGCCTGTTACTGCTTCATTAACTCTGCAGATCTGGGGTTGAGATGCAGAGCACTGCTTTGCCCCTCGGATGCTATTCCATTCCAATGCAATCCTTCGTCACAATTAATGTTAGTTAAGAACTAATGAACAAGAATAAAGATTGAAGAACTGAGGTATTGGAATTTATGTATTAAGATACTGCAGGTTTCAAAGGTTGACACAGTCTGTCAGATCTTATGGAGTTCATTAGTCAAGTTCAAATCCAAGCCTTTACCTAAAATTTTTCTAAAGCCTACCTTTCCTTTCTTTCCCACACATCTTTTCTTGGCTAAGCACGGCTGTCAAGAGGAATGCATAGTTTTACCCCTACAATACCCGTGCCACTGCAGTGCTTACAAATAAAAGTAAATAAACAATGTTTAAAAGCTGGTCCATTTTTCATACAGCTCTTATGCAATCATAGAATCCATCAGCTACATTGCCATTTCAGCCAGAGACCATTTTATAGGAGAAACCACCAATCAAGTTGAAATTTCTACTAAGGGGGATGACATCTCAAAAATTTGTCCCTGCTAATGAAGTTCAAAACTGCAGCTTGGGCTCAGATCTTCTGTGTGACAGGCTAATATAGCACCTCACCAGTCTACCTGGCTCTCTTTTTTTTGTTCTTAATCTTATGCTGCATGTATGGGTATCTGCCCTCTGTGTGCACTGCTCATCAGATAACACTAGGTTGCTATAGTGATTGCTTAAAAAAGAGAAAAAAGTGAAAGCTGAATTGTGGAGAACCCTGAGGCTAAAAGATGGATAAATTACCAATCCTGAAAATGAAACTTAAGTATCATTTTTCCTGAATTCTGCTGGAACTGTTTGTAAGGGAGTATATTCTCCTTTATGAAATAAAGGCAATTTGTTTTTTCTATTAAATCTTTCTGATTGGTACCTGCGTTGAAGTGATAGCACAAAAAAAGGGGTAAAGTGAAGCGGTGAAAAAAATTCTGCATATTAATTTTGTATTTACCCAAGATCTTGGTTTCAGGATCGAATGGAGTTAAAATTATCTTTGTGTAACACAAAATGATATGAATCACAGGGAAGTTAAATAAGATGCCTAAGGCTAAAAAGGGTCATTACTTCCTGAAACCTGAACTCAATCACTCTACATTACTGTTTCAGGTAAAGGTTTATATATTAAAGTCCTTAACAAAAATATGGATGTACACAGACTCACGCACTTCCTTAGGTAATGAACATCTACACACTCATACAGTTTATACAGAGAACACAAAATTAGAACCAAATATCTAATCAAAGTAGGCATTTCAGGCCTTACAATCCCTTAGTTTAAAGCCTAAATTGTCACACTTTCCCTCAGTGAAGCCGAAGAGCCCGACCTGCACTGGAGTCTGGGTGTGTGCAGCACCTACACAGCACTTCATCCCCTGCCAAGCCCTTTGTCCCACCACAGCCCAGGAGAAAGGCAACAGCCTTTCTCTGGCAGACCCTCAGGAAGAATTGGGAGTCCCACAGTGTTCAAAATAAACCAGTGAAACCTCAGAACAGAAAGTCTCTACTCAAAAGAGGGGATAGAAACACAAGTTGGGACCTAAAGTCACTGACATAAAAGGCAGCATCAGCATCCCCTCAGGGAACCCTGTGGCTTTAAAGTTTCTCCAAGAGCTGAAACAACCACTTGAAAGCTGTGACTCAAACTAGCTGGCTTGCTGCAAGTGCAATAATTAAGACTCTAGTAATATCAACCACACAGACAGATATCAGGAGTAGCACCTTTTTATAATATTCCATTACTGTTTTAGTCAAACATTCACTACTGCTCTGAACTTTCAGAGGCAGAGATATCTCTAGATTTGTATGACATCAGGTTGGTGGATTATTTCAGGAATACAGGCATATTTGAAGATAGTTCCGCGGACAAATATGGGAAAGTAATGCCTAACTACACCTTCATTTTTGACCTCATTTCTTTTCAGTTCCATATACCAGAGGATTTAGCTGCATGTCACTAGCACCTTCCTCAGTGATCTTCATAGCTCTAATTTTAGTGGATTTAATCATCTCACTAAGATTCTTTTAGCCTTAGAATTTCATCCACTAGGATATGTCAGTGCTGGAAACAAGTGATAAACACTCCAGCATCTGAAATTTCTACCAAAAGATCAAAACACTTAAATCGTGTGCTTAGAAACTGCTGGGTTTTTCTGGTACTATTTTAGTCCTTATCAACAAGAAATTTAGGGGAGAGTTCCTGCTTTTCGGGAGATGGGAAATTTGCAGTAGCTTTCATTTCATCCTTCTGTTTCCATAATTAATGGTGGGTACTCTCTCTCTCGATGCATAGCCTTTGTCCTGATCCTTGACTGAAAGAACAAGCTTTAAGATAATGCATAAATTACCTGATAAATAGCCACCATCTCCCTGTCTGTAAGGCTAAACCAGCACTCATTGAACCAGGGCGTTCATACAGAATTGTGCTTTTAGGGAGAATATTTAAATACGAGTTCTTTCTCAGATACTGAGAAAAGCCATTGAAATATCTCCTTTCCACCACACAGGAAGCCTGCCAGCCACTGGGGAATAAAAACTTTAATGAAATGAAGGAATCTAATCTGACAAATATTTAGGCAAAGTTTCTGGTAAATGGCACAATTTATTGTCATTCTCTCATTAGCTAATTTCAACGCTTAAAAAAAAGTGACTCTTTAAGTTTACAACTTTATCTGAGTGGAAAAAAAAATCGGTCTCTTAATCTCTTCATTCTACAAAGGTTTTAAAAGTCAGAAACAGGGCAGGCGGGAAGGCAAAATGAAGAAAGAAACTATTTGGTAACAAGCAGGAGACTGTGAAGCCTGTTACCAATTCCAAGACAAAAACTGCTACATTTTAAGTAGATGCCTTAAGGTACCTTGTGTAATTTATGGAGAGATACAAGTTTAGAAGCATGTATGACAGCCACAGAATTCCCTTCCTATAATGAAGTTAACTAAGGGTATTTAAAATGTAATTTCTTCATCTAAAACTGAATAGAAGCCATAATTTCTCTTATGGGTATTTACACATTTGAGATAAAATGATTACACAATGGAAATTCTGAAAGTAATTACTTCCTGTACATTTATATTCCACCCCAGAGATCGAGTACCTGTTGCTTGTCTTTCCTACAGAGAATTACTTGAAAGTTTTTGCATTCTCTCCTAGGGCTGAAATACAATAGGAATCCACAGAGAACATCAATTTTCTTTGCTTTTCTAATGTTTACGACTTCCCTGTAGTATTTATCAAGAAATATACAACTCCCCATAGTTAGAGCTGTGCAAGCTAACAGTAGGAATTCTTGGTGTTGATGGAGCTATTGATCATACAAACATTAAAATTATGTCTCCTGTAGTAAACGCCAATAAAACAGAGGTACATTAATCAGGAAATCAATAGGCCTGTCAATAGAAAGGCTAACTTTGACAATGTAATGCAGCAGGAAGACTGACTGGATGGTGGACCAAAACACCAGCAACCCAGGCAGTGACCTTTTTGTTTGACTTCTGGCTGTGCTGATGTACTTTAGGAGTAACTGGAATGCACAGAATGAAAGGAGAGAGGCAAGGAGTTAGCTGTTTAAATTGTTCCATAGGAACAAAATTTATTGCTACAGTGACCTTTAGTTGTTCACTAAGAAAAAGGAAAAGGGGAAAAAAGGGAAAAAACTACAACACCACAAACTGAAGGAAAATACCACCACTACCGCCCAAAAACGAAAAACAAAACACAAACTCAACACCCAAACTGCGAACTTCTAGGTCATGCTTTTCAATATCGCTATGTTAACACCTTCTTCATATGGGTTAACTGAAATTAAATATTTTAATCCCTGACCCTAGGAGATGGTACAGCTTAACTGAGCCCTGCACTCTGAATAAATATTTCTAATGTTTTCAGCCTGAGCAATGTGCTGCAAGATGCTTTGGGAGAACTTAACTTGTTTTTCCATTTGTTGAAGGACACAAATTTACCGAACACGCGTTTGAAATTTTATATGTGAAAACAGAATTATATACGTCTTAATGGGGAAAGTTATTCTTCTGAGTTACACTTAAATATTTTACCAAGTATTTGATGGAAAAGCATGCATTAGACAATAGAAATGCAGGTAGAAAACAGCAGCTTATTACAGACAATTTATAATTTAAAAAAATATTGCAAAAACTTCTGTTATTTGCGCTATCTACATGCAAATACCACTCTGTAAAAAAAATAAATTGATTTCACAAAGGGGGCAGGAATAGAAGATTCCTGACATTCTGTAACTCTCTTCTGACTTGTATGTTTGGATCAATATATTGCAAAACAATACACTTTTCAAATATGCATTACTACTCCTGATGTCAAAAATTAAAAATCACTGTTGGATCCGGGCAGGATATTTTCAGTCATATGAAACCGACTGCAAAAACAAAGGTTACAAAAATAACCCTCCCCATCACCATCTTTGAGTGTTCTCTAAAGTCAAAAGCTGTCCTTGCTGTGTTTTACTTTCCCACTATAATCTGGGAAGAAAACCTGGTCTGAATCTGGGTAAGAGTATCTAAATCAGAATTTTCCACAGTGCAGATCAAGCTTTTAATTAATTTATTTTAAACATTTCACAGTGGGGACAAAATCAATTCTCAATTTTACAAATTCCATATACAGAACTGTTGTGGACTGGCCATTGCAGACCTGACCACTTCATCTTGTATTACTGCTGAATATATTGATTAAACAAAGACCAGAAGCTGACAGGAACTAAAGAGCCAGTGTTTGGGTATGGATGATTCTGTCCATCCAATTTCAGATCAATTACTAAGCTTCTGTCTGTGAAGTATTTGTTTTGAGGAGGAATAAAGAAAAAAAGAGATCTGCTCACTGACTTGCTAAACAGTATTGAATATATCAATCAGGCAAATTTATAAAACAGCAAATGAGCTGTATGTGCTACCTAGTGTATTAGATGTATCTGAAAACAAAGGGAAAATAAATTTTATGAAGGTTTTGAGCTATGCAATACAAAAGCAAAATCTACTAGAAAAGTAGCCCACGTGTATATACACACATGGGTATGAAATAGGCCACTGATGTGGGTCCAATACAATGTAGCAGAACTCACAATAATGTCAATATCATATGAGTCAGCCACACAAATGTAACCTCTCCACTTTAAGGGAAAACACGGAAAAAAAAAAATGAAAGAGAAAAACAACAACTCTCATAAAGAAGCATGCTTCATCTTGGACCTATAATTTACTACTCACTGCACTGAAAAAATTAGCTAAAAAATAAAACACTGTGGATTCACTTAAAGATTCTTTTTGCATGCATGTTGAAATAAAATCTGATGATGTGATACTATCCAAATTACATAGGAATAATGCAACATAAATTTAATCCCACACCTTGCTAATAAATTATATATGGTAGCAAAGTTTAGATTCTTAAAATGATAGTGCAACACATTCCCAAATTTTATTCCTAAACTAAGTTCTGGAAGTGATTTCATTTTCTCCTTTTCTCAACTAAAAACCATCTTTTTTGTCTCTCATAGCTCTCATTTTCTCTCTTTTCCTGTCTGTGTTCCTCTTCTCTCTTTGTGCTAAACATTAACAAAGTCGTAACTGGTAAAAGCCCTGACTACTTTAGGCCAGTTTTGTTTGATTCTTTATAAGCTTCTAAAAACATCCTTAAGCATCAGAAATCCATTGCTTGCATCTTACATTGTTACACATACTTCTGAGGGAAATCCGGAGAGAATTCAGACAACCCCACTCAAACAATAACTCCAAAGTCAAATGCTTGATTCAGCAATAAATTATGACTTTTTTATAAAAATCAAGTTTGGAACATTTGCTTCTTTAGGTGCAAACAGACTTCATCACAATGGAGATTGACCCTGTAGCCTCATCTGATTTATCAAGAATGCTGATGATTACCCAAGTGCTGCTGGAATACAAAACCATTTCCTGCCACTAGAAATGGGTCTTTTAACAAAGATTAATGTTGACCATTGTGATAACTTCTCTCTAGTTTTATTTACTTTTCTAACCATGCTGGGATGTGGGACCGTGAAGCCATGCAGTTTTAGTCTCTCCAGTATTTTCTTATTAGATACTTTTTTATTAGACAGGCTCCTCCACTTTATTTTTGGTCACCTCCCTGCCTTTTTAGGTATATTTCCACTTACACCTGGAATATGTTAATTTTTGTTGAAGATATTTATGGAGCAGCAGTCACTACACAAACTAGGTGCTATAAATTTATTTTTATTCTTACCACATTATTTCCTTCTCACACGCATGTATGACCCAGTTATAGTGCAGAATATGTATTTCATAGCTGAAAATAGCCCTGGTTTTGGAAACCAACTTAGATAGACTCACATTGGGAACTAAGGTTATAAAGTTTTTTCCCATAACAGGTAATTAGAAGCATATTTACCACTCACTCCTCACCACAAAAACATTCCAAAAACCCAATCTACTTCAGCAAGCCAACAACAGGAATAGAGCCAGGTGACCCCTCTACTCACCACTGGCCAGGCTTTATGGGTCTGGACTACTTTGTCCTTTCCTGCTCCCTCCAATTCAAAAAGACTGGATAGGGTCCAAAGGAGGGTCACAAAGCTTCCCAAAGGGCTGAAGAACCTGTGCTTTGAGGAAAGACTGAGGAGTTAGATATTTTCACCCTGGAGAACAGAAGGCTTAAGTGGGGACAACATCACCGTTTTCCAGTGCTTAAAGGGCAGCTACAACATGAAAGGAAGGTCTCTCCTCAAAGGGAGCCACGTGCAGAGAACAAGGGACAATCTGTGCAGGTTGCACCAGGAGAGGTTTCACCTTGATATAAGAAAGAGCTCTTACAGTGAGAGCAACCAGTGACTGGAACAACCTTCCCAGGTGCAGGGTAGAATCCCCATCACTGGAAGTTTTCAAGATAGAACTGGACTGACATTAGATAATGTCACCTAGGCTCCTTTTCCACAAAATGCTGCACCAGATGATCTTTCAGGGTGTACTCAAACCTGGGCTGTTCTATGATTCTCTGATCAGAGCTTCTGCATGTCTGGGGAATGAGTTCGGGAGACTTTAAGATCTTTTGGCTCGAAAGAAAAGCTAAGAAGCAGCTTGTCATTTTTCAAAGTCTGTCATAGTGTCTCTATGGGTTCCTACCTGCATTTTAAATCATCCTTGCTGCTCATCACAGGAGACCCCATACAGAATGAGCACAGTACCCATAAAGCCAGAATGATCACATGAGCTTAACGAAGCCTCACTTCTTCACCCTGGCTGTCCAAGCTGCATCCCTCTTCACAGGAGCAGCACAGAGCAGAATGGAGGACTTCAAGTCGAACACACAACAATGATGTTTAATTCCTGAAAGAATCACTCCAGTTAACTGGAAAAGTTACCACAGTTAATTACCTATTAGAAGCTACGTATAAAACTGCAGGGTATGTCTTGGTAAACAAAAACAATGTATAATGATACATCATAACAAAACCAGACCGTTCAGAATTCCAATAAATTTGAGGTTAAAGATAAAAGAAGAAAAAAAAAAGCAACAATTACATACTCCCAGTGTAATTGCAAGGTTAATGAAGTTTGCTAAGAACACTGATCAAACAGAATGGAAACTTTTGCATCAGATAGTAGAAAATGAGTGTGAGGAAAAGGGTAAGGAGCTAGGTTTTGTGGGTCCAAAAAAGGAAAATACTTTTGGAAGTAAGGGGCAGAGACAACTGTCTTACAAGGTGTCAAGATGACCTAAGGAAACACTTTAGATGACAGGTTCTGGAAAGAAAATATAGCCAAGAAAGAAAGGTAAGTAATTTGAAGTTCGATTTCACTTTTCATTCTGTACTGCTCAAGCAAGTTCACAGAGTAAGAGGATGAAAAGAATTTCATACCAGGGCAGGAAAATAAAAATTTCCTTCTTGTCCCAATTATTACATTTCCTTCTTTCATTCCATAGATTTGACTAAAATTACAAAAAAACCAAAACAAAACAAAACCAAAACCAAAAACAAACCAAAAAAACCCTAGGAAATTAATTTAATGACCATGTGTATGAGTTAACATATAGTACAGAAACTGGATTGTGGTGTACCAATAAAAATGTGTTTTCATATATAATATAATAATTTAATATATAAAAAAAAATATTTTATCCTTTGAGCATTTGCTCAGAATAGGAGACAATAAACATTGCCATTTGTAGTTATGCTTCCTTCACAGGAATACCACATGTACATTTGCTGAAAAACCAGAGTCTTTGAAAATCAGAACTGTAAGTAAGCAGGATTTTTCCACA